>CAMXCT020006678.1:160239-232739 GCA_947184155.2 Cladocopium goreaui
GTGTGAGTGAGTGTGAGTGTGAGTGAGTGAGTGAGTGAGTGAGTGAGTGAGTGTGAGTGAGTGAGTGAGTGTGAGTGAGTGAGGGAGGGAGGGAGGGAGGACGGGAAGGAGGACGAGGAGGACGAGGAGGAGCGGATACAGAACTAAAAACAAAAACCCCACACGTCAATGTGGGGAATTTGACTTCACCAACAGCGGGGAAAAGAACAGAACTAACCCAAATGATGGAAAGGTCTGGGTGGTTTCAATTTATATATCAAACCAGGTTTAGAGTATAATAAATGAGAATGAATGGTGAATTGGATTGAATTGGATGGAATTGGATTGAATTGGATGGATTCAAAGATGTTCCATGGTCCACTCATAGTTGTGAAACCATCCCTCCGGCAATCTCCGCCCGTCAGGTCAATGGAAATCCCTTGAACACCGAGGTGCCGATGGCTATCCCCACTGGAACACTAATCTGACCCGTTTAACAATCGTGTTTTGGGGGTCATAGATTTGAAGAATCTGGAGTTTGGGTTCCACTGAACCCAGCATTTCCGGCCTGGGGCCTCAACAGAAAGGAATATCAATAGCCTCGGCTGATATCAGGTAAATAATAATCCACTACGCAGCTACATCGTCATTTCCTCTGAAGTGGATCCTTTTCGGATTCGTTCTGCCATCGACATGTCGATCTTCTTATCTTGCTACGGTTGTTGGTGGTTCTGGTAAGGGATTGTCAAATATGGGGGATTATAATCCACAAAACCTCAGCAACCGTTGCTGGGATCATATCTGACCAAGTCATGGATCCTCAAAGGATTCAAACAAAGGCCTTTACAGTTGATGGTAAAAAGCAATGGTTTGCTCTAGATGACTTTTGTTCACCTATAGCGATAGAGGCTTCTAACCCAACTAACCCTCCAAATTCTCTGATATCATCCCAATAGTGAGGGTGCCAACATGCTTTCCATGTTGATTTATAAAGGTGACCCAAATGAGGAAAATGAGAAGAGTGGATTCGGGCACGCCGGTTAAACCCTTCACTTCTGCGTGATCCTAGAGGGCAGTACTCCGACTCCGGACAGATCGGACAGTGTTGGTGTAACAATCCTGTAGAAATCATCATCGCTCGTCCAGCGTCCCGCGTCCAGGGCGGTTGGTTGAAGATCGTTTGGCCTTCCGATGGCTGTCCCGAGGTGACACCAGCGCAGTTCATGTGATGTGCTCTGAAAATAGAAGGAATGCGGGGAAATCTACCCCCTGGTAATTTAACATAGCTATTGAAAATGACCATAGAAATAGTGAGTTTTCCCATTAATAGCATGGTGGATCTTTCCAGTTTGCTTTTTGTATGTTTACCAGAGGGTAACCATTTTTTGAGATTTGAAGCAACAATTTTGTGGGGTTGGTAACCCTTAAAAAAAATTGAGATTTCCTACAGGGGGTAAAATCTAACATAGACCCTGTGTAGGCTGATTTTTGGGGGGTTGGGATTTTCATGGGATGGTGAAGCAAGCAGGAAAATGGTGGTTTAACCATCAACAAATGACGATTTCATGGGATTTCATGATGATAAATCAACCAGAGGTTCTTGAAGTAAACACATTTCATTGTCGAAGTGGCTATCACATGTCACGAGATTCTTCGAAAGAGATATACCCCCTGGTAAACGTTTACATAACTATGGAAAATCACCATGCTATTAATGGGTAAATCCACTATTTGTATGGCCTTTTTCAATAGCAAACTGTTTGTTTACCAGAGGGTAATTATTATCCATAAATTTACCAGAGGGCAACCATTAACCATAGTTGTTATCAGCAAGTGACCACAGTGGGACAGGGCCATGCCAGGCAGAACAGTCTTGGGAGATTCAATCGCCTTTCAGCCTCGGGTGCGGGACGCCAGGAAAATCCAATGGTGGATGGTGAATCCCCCAAATTATATGAGTGTAGCGAAGATTTAACCAGGATATTATGGGATTTAAGGGGATATCCAAAGAATTTATATATATATATGTACATACGTACATATATATATATGTATTATTATATATATTATATATATACATAGATTAGATAGATGGATGGATAGATAGGTTAGATAGATTAGATAGATTAGATAGGTTAGATAGATTAGATAGATTAGATAGATTAGATAGGTTAGATAGGTTAGGTAGATTAGATAGATTAGATAGATTAGATAGATTAGATAGGTTAGATAGATTAGATAGATTAGATAGATTAGATAGGTTAGATAGATTAGATAGATTAGATAGGTTACATAGATTAGATCGATTAGATCAATTAGATCGATAAGATAGATAAGTAAGATAAGTAAGTAAGGTAGACAGATAGATAGATAGATAGATATTAGAGATATTAGAGTTATTTGAGATATTAGAGATATGAGAGATATTAGAGATATTAGAGATATTAAAGATATTAGATATATTAGATATATTAGATAAGTTAGATAAGTTGGATAAGTTAGATAAGTTAGATAAGTTAGACAAGTAAGATAAGTCAGATAGATAGGATAGGTAGGATGGATAGGATAGATAGGATAGATAGGATAGGATAGGATAGGATAGGACAGATAGATAGATAGATTAGATAGATTAGATCGATTAGGTCGATTAGACAGATAAGATAGATAAGTAAGATAAGTAAGATAAGTAAGATAATTAAGATAATTAAGATAAGTAAAACAGATAGATAAATAGATGGATGGATGGATAGATAGATAGATGAGATAAGATCAGATGAGATAAGATCAGATGAGGTCAGATAAGATGAGATAAGATGAGATGAGATGAAATAAGATTGATAAGATAAGATGAGATAAGATCAGATAAGATAAGATGAGATAAATGAGATCAGATAAGATAGATAAGATAAGATTAGATAAGACAAGATGAGATAAGATAAGGTGAGACAAGATTAGACAAGATTAGATAGATAGATAGACAGACAGACAGACAGATAGATAGATAGATAACACCGATAAGATAGATAAGATAGATAGGATAGATAAGATAAGATAAGATAAGATAGATAAGATCAAGAAGATCGATAAGATCGATCAGATCGATCAGATCGATAAGATCAATAAGATCCATAAGATAGATAAGATAGATAAGATAGATCAGATAGATCAGATAGATAAGGTAGATCAGATAGATAAGGTAGATCAGATAGATCAGATAGATTAGATAGATAAGATAGATGAAATAGATGAAATAGATCAGATAGATGAGATAGATGAGGTAGGTAAGATAGATAAGATAAGATAAGATTAGATAGATAGATAGATTAGGTAGGTAGGTAGATAGATAGATAGGTTGGTTGATTGCTTGATTGATTGATTGATTGGATTGATTGGTTGATCGGATAGATTAGATAGATAGATTAGATAGATAGGATAGATAGATAGGATGGATAGATTAGATTAGATTCGGTTTGATTCGATTCGTTTAGATTAGATTAGATAGATAATAGATAGATACATACATACAGAATGTATGTATATATATATATACATACATAATGAAGAGTTCAACAATTGATTAAAAAGTCATATGGGTATGAATCAAAGCCAAACCCTGCTGTTCACCCTAAGATAGCTGGCAAATGGAGGTTCATCCCCCCAGTTTTCGCTTTATAGGTTTTGATCCATCCCCATATCCAGGCAATAATGAAGGTGTATTCAAGCAGAGTGGGGATGAGAATGGAGACGGCAGTTGTTGAAGACTGGCCCCGTGGCACCTTTTTCAGCGCATGGCAACAAATCAGTGTTGTCACCTGAGCAGCAAGAAGCTCGTCGACGGTTGTGTCGTTTGTGGACCGCTGCAAATCATGCCGTGATGCACCGGCACTGCTTGATGTCGATACAGTTGTTGACAGGGAGGGAGGTCGTCAAAATCCATGCTTCCTGGAGGTTGATGCTGAAACGTGTTCTGTGGAGCATCTTCGAAATGCGGCGGCTTACGGATGAACATGAAATAACATGAAAGTGTTTTAGAACGCGAACAACAGGCCTTGACAGGCATTGGTCTGGTGGCGTGGTCTCAGCAAGGAAGATGTGGATTTCAAGACGTCCTTTTATGAGGATTATCTGCATCGTGGCATCATGTTGTCTGATTTTGGTGTGTGTGCCCTATGGGTTTTTTCTCAAAACTGGAGCACCCCTTTTCACCGCTGGTTTTTCTCTTGAGATCAGACAAGAACCTGCATAATTTTTCGCACTCCCCCATTGTGAAAAAACTCCCATATCCAATCCGAATCCTGGTTTATCCAGGTAAAATTGATAAGAAAGGTGTATCTAGGAAAAATTGCGGATGAACCTGTGGACAGGGAGGATGCTCAAAAAATTGACATGTCTCAAACTTTGAGAACAGGCAAAGCCACAAGTCGTTTCTCGGATCTGCACCATGACAATCTGTGGGAACCCAAGTTGATTGTATCAGTTCGTTTCTTTTTCAACCCTACCCCGGATGATTGAAAACATAACATATGGACAGCTGTGAAAAGCTGATGAATGTCGACCTTTTTTTTCAAGAACAAGCAGTGTACATGTTTCCAGTTGGCGCTACGGTGATCTTTTGATTTGTGCATTCGCAACTACAGGGCCAGACGCATCCGATTTTTGGGCCATGCCCATGGAGTAGGTTGGCATTGGATCGTTATTTATATCCCAAGACGACTCAGCTTTCCATCAACATCTTTGGGATGTGAATAGTTGCAGATATGATGGGGACTAGAGTTGCATATTTGGGTATGGGGTAGCAGGGTTTTTCATTCATGTCCAGTGTGGGATATCTATGGTTCAAATTGATGAAGTTTCTGGAGAGTTCACTGAAAATTGACAGGATGGCGGCCTTTTAGGTAGCCCATTGTACTTCCTGTTGTTTGCATTAGGATGTCCATATTTAGAAAAAAGGATGCCCAGGATCTAGATGCTTGGTGATATTTATCTTCGAAACCAGTGAGATCCAAAAATTGAATCACAGCCGGCCTGTTTGTTGGCAACCTCCAGGATACATTCACTAGCGATATTCACTTGTGATGGATGCTCCTAACAAAGATTGGAGTCTCCCATGGTGCCAACCCCAGATTAACTAGACCTGTTTGTTTGATTGTTGAAATCAAGAAATTGCAATGTGATTCCCTCCCCCTTGCTATAAGTTGGTTTATGAAGCCATTTGAGCATAGATATATCCATCATAAAACCACATCCCACTAGATACCCTCTGGTAAACTAACATAGCTATGGAAAATCACCATTTATAATGGGTAGATCAACTACAAATGGGCCAATTTCCATAGTTATGTTAGTTTCCCAGACGGTAGATTTTCCATTTTTTTGGTGGCAATGCGCAAACAGGCGCCCGTTGAGCGCCTCGCCGCAACGTTGGTTGCGCTACAGCATGGCCAAAGTCCCCATGGCTGGGAGGTGTACCCGGTGTGGTGGGGCAAGGCAGAAAAAAATGATTTACCCTCTGGTGATTTAACATAGCCATGGAAAATTGCCCATAGAAATAGATGGTTTACCTATTAATAGCATGGTGATTTTCTATAGCTACGTTAAATAACCAAAGGCTAAGAACCACAATAAACGGTCATTTATGGTGATTGAATGGCGATTAACTATGAAAAATGGTGGATTTACTTATGATTCGACCATGAATTTCATGCGGGAAGGCATGTGGCTCGAACCAGCAAGTTGCTGGTTGAACCATGAAAACTTGTGTTTTGACCGGTAAATGTTGGTTTTAAATTTGATCAACAAATATGTGGATTCGCCTGAAAGTGAGATATACCTCAATACCCCCAAAGTAGCCACCTTGAATAACGAAAATAGTGATGATAAACCTGAAAAAGGCTATCCTATTTTCCGGCAAAGCCCTGATTTAAGCATCAGAAATGGTGGTTTTTCCATCAAATTGGCAGCCTTAAATGGGGATGGACCACGCGTAACAAAAACACCATTGCGACAATGGGCAACTGGCACCATGAACCGGCGGCCTGGAGGTCCTCGTGAACGAGAACTGTTTGGTTGCCAAGTGTGGTTTAATCCCACCTGGCTCAATAGGGATACTGAATTAACCCACGATAATGTATAGCAATACCAGAAAATTCCGATCAGGATTTCATGATGGGATCATGCTGAAGTGATTCTACAAGGGTACAATGGGAGATTCTACCCGTCCAAGAATTTGAAACATCAGGGAGAATGATGATGTTGGCCATCCGAAACAGGCATGGTTTTTTGATCAATTTTCAGATTTTTGGGATCCGCTCGGTTGGTCATGGTGATTAAACCATCCCATTTGGTGTACCCCAATGGACCAACATGTTTTTGTTTGGCTGGAAAAGATTCCAATTTGGTGCTTAATTGAGACCGAACCCTTCCAGATAAGATTTCACAAGAACTGGTACTACTCCACGAATAGTGTATGTATTTGTTTTCCACTGTCCATGCCATGAGAACTCCAGGGCATAAACTCAACACCATCGCCACAAAGGAAACCGGTCAACTCCGACTCGCAACGGAGATGTATCAAGGTCTGCATCCAATCGCATTCTGCGTGTTTTTTGTTGTTGTTTCATGATTTGATCCATTCTGCGCGACCATGGCCGCAGGTTTTGGTTGTGCTGGTGCCTGGCTGCAACATGGGGCGGTGTCTGGGGTTGGTATGAGGAAGCTCAGCCATAAATGGGCCAGACAAGATCATGCCAGGTTGAAAGATCATTTGTTATCATTTGTTTTCTGGGCATCTCGAAGAGATACGAAACAATTTTGCAAAAAAATCGGGGATCGCCGAGTATTTGGAGATCGAAGCTCTCCAGCACTTGAATGTGATCAATCGTACAGCCTCGTCGGTAATGAGGTAGACCGAAAACATCTCAGAGCTACATCCGACGGTTACATTTACGACGTGGTTCTGAAGTGCTGGGTCAATGAGCCTCCAGATGATGGAAAGAAAAGACGAGGATGCCAAGAGGGCAGGCAATCCACAGAAATCGCTGAACTGATCAGTGTTGTGAACCGCATACCATTTGGTATGCACATCATTTACCAGGGTTGCTCCAAACAATTATAGGTAGATATAAAATGCGATATAATGGGATGTAACCGGGCCATTCTAGCCTTTTTTATGCCACTTTTGGAAGGAAAATGATCCCTTTGCATCTCTCTCCACTTTACCCCATTGTATCTGGGGAAACCAGGAAGAAACCCCAACTTCCTGGGATGCACATAATTTGGAGAGATGTTTCCTATATTTCTCCATTCAGAAAATGTTGTGGATTTCCATAGATGTCCAGAGTGCCATATCCAAGTCATCCCCTTTTTCCTAGTAATTCTACCATGTTAACCCCCTTTCTTGATTGTTCAACCCCTTGTTAATATCATAGTGGGATCAGAAAATTCCATATATTTCAATATACCTATCTATATACCTACCTACCTACCTATCTATCTACCTATTTAATCTATCTATCTACCTACCTATCTATCTATTATCTACCTATCTATCTATCTATATTTATATTTATATCTATATCTATCGATCTATCTATCTATCTATATTCATATTTTTGTCTATATCTATATTCATATTTTTGTCTATATCTATATCTATATCTATATCTACTATATCTATATCTATATCTATATCCATATCCATATCCATATCTATATCTATATCCATATCCATATCCATATCCATATCTATATCTATATCCATATCCATATCCATATCCATATCCATATCTATATCTATATCCATATCCATATCCATATCTATATCATATCCATATCCATATCCATATCTATATCTATATCCATATCCATATCCATATTCATATCTATATCCATATCCATATCCATATCTATATCTATATCCATATCCATATCTATATCTATATCCATATCCATATTCATATCTATATCTATATCTATATCTTTATATTTTGTTATGTTATATGTCCATTGATTTCTACATATGCCCATAGATATGTCCATATATTCCCCAGTCTATCACCACCTAGTACCATCCACCCCCGCAGCGCTGAGGTGCGATCGTTCCTATGGCGCCAGCTGTGCCCTGTGGCAACACATCGGGGTGCTGCTGCTGGCGGGGCCAGTGAATGTGCCCTGGCACTGGGAGTTGGTCGGGTTGTTTGGTGGATAATATGGTGATTTAATGGTGATGTTTGACGGATTTCATGGTGATTTCACTAGCAAAAATGATGACGGACGGTGATTTCATGGTGATTTAATGTAATAAAATGGTGCCTTACTGGGATAATATGGTGACTTAATGGATTTGATGCTGAGGATTGAATTTCATTGGATTGGTTTCAGGGAAAAAATCTACAGAAAACCATGGTTTTTTCTCATTAAACAAAAGGGGTGGCCCTGTAAATTTTCCCGTAAATCCAATGATGATTTCAAAGATTTAATGGTGACAATATGGTGATTGATATTGTATAAAATCACCATTAAAATCATTGGGGATGGTATGGTGATTTAATTGGTGATTATGTTTGTTATCATTATTCAGCCAGAATTGATTGGTGGGCTGTATTGAGTGGGAAGTTTTAATGGGTTTTCTTGGGATGTAGTTGGATATAACCAATGGCTAATGGGACCTTTAACTGGAACAGTCTGGGATATATTATCTGGATGAATTATGGTTGGAGAATCAGAGATGTAACCAAGAATTAATGGGATACCCGTCGGTAATCAAACATGACTAGCCGGCGCCTGAGTTCACTTAGAAGCAGGGACAATGGTTCTTGCAAGAGATTGCGTGCCTCAACATGCTTTTCGCAATTGCAACGTCAACTTTGACCGCACATTCACCTTGGTCTTTGAAAATCAGCCACGGACGCTCGCGATTGGCCACGGACCTATCATGGCAGTTTGTGGCTGCAATGAAGACAAGGGGTCTGGAAAGCCAGCACCATCGGCCCCAAGTAATGTAGCAATTAATGGAGTTAATTTATTTACCAGATGAATAATAATAATGGAATATGAAGTGGATAATACCTACCCAATTAAGTGGATAGATAGATGTTCATAGAGAATAGTGGCATAGTAAATATTAATGGAATTATCTTAATTTATCCAGATTACTGGATAGTAACGGAGGTTTTATCAACCATTCATGATACAGTTTTGGGGATATACTGATTTTTTGGATAAGAAGCAGGTGGGCATAGGACTCAGTATCCACGGAGATGTATTTATATATCAACCAAGAAAAATCCTGACAAATACAAACAGTGGGAATGTAAATTGAGTGGAGATTTATGAGCCAAGAATCTCGAGTGTATAGCAAAGCATGGATTTGAAGTGTGATCTATTTGTCCTCAGAGATGGTTTGTTATAGTTTTCACTAGCTGTAACACTGAGAAGCCAACAAAATATTCAGCCAACTATTGACCAACAATGAGATATCAACCAAGTTTAGCCAGCAAATATGACGTTCCAATCAGATTTTGAAAGAGATGTATGGGAAGATCAAGATTTTGATTTTCCATATTTCCATGCCCAACTCTTGGGGATGGTGCTCGTTCAAATAGGAGGTGAAACACCCCTTCTATCAACCACAAATATCGACGAGAAACATTGCAAAGCTGGTGATCATGAGCCAATAACCCAAAATCATGGAGATGTAATTGGAGATGTAAGTTGTGATTACTGAGATATATTCAGCTACCCTCTGGTAAACATACAAAAAACTGATGGGAAAATCGCCATGCTATTAATGGGTAGTCATCAACTATTTCGACTGGGCCAAGTTCCAGCTCGCAAAGTCTTAGTTTATCGCTAACATTCACTGGGACTGGGAGATATTCAACTGACATTCAACTAACATTCACCACAACCGGGGGATCTGAATGATGAGGTCACCGGCGTCCCAGAGATGTTGGAACTCTTAGAGGTGCGACCATGGGAGCGGTACCATAGATGGGATGTTCCCGAAAAAAAAAATCTATTTTTATGGGGCTACTGCCATAAGAATATGGAAATTATGGGGAAAATAGCCATATTGTTATTCTTAAGAAAACTATATATCCGGATGTCAAGATCCAGATGATTCTTGGTGAATGTTGATTTTCATATCCCAATTTTGAAGAACTGTAAATGAAGCCGTTGCCCTCGGAGATCTTCCACGCGTCGTTTTGGTCACGAGAGCAGGTGTTCAACGTGACTCTGAACGGCGTGAACTTGACCTTGGAGGAGTCACGTTGAATGGCGGAAGTTCCGGGCCTGGCTTTTCGAACGATTGATGATGGATGATGGGTTAATTTTGGATTTTAATGGGTTTCTAATGGGATTTTAATGGGTCTCAAATATCCCAATGATTTTCGGATTAGGATATTGAGATAACCGGGTTAACCATCTATAAAATCAGATTTTGAAGTCATGAAGCAGGCACGTAAGGCTGGTATGTCTTTGCTCCAGCGACTGGGAACGGACGCTCATTACGCATTTGTGTTTCCAAACCATGTTAAGATGGTCTGCCTGTGGGCCAATTGCGCCAAGTCGCCAAGTCCGCTTGCTTGAAAAAGTGATGAGCCCGCCCCAGCTGAACTCAGAATTTGGGCAGTCATGGAGGTTGATGGACCAAAGCCGCGAAAGTAGATTTAATTTGCATGGGTCTGGCTGCAGGTCCCAGGTGGTCCCGCGATGGTATCCGATGACGGCATGCTGTACCACAAGGTCCCAGCAGAGTGAGCTATGCCAAGGTGTACCTTTTCCTCTGCCACGGGTCTACCAGATGCGAAGTTTGTGAGTTTTGATCACGTCACTGTACACACGTGTTGCGGCATGGCCCATGAGGCATTTGTTCCTTGTGGACGTGTTTCGCGCCATGCCGCCAAGTCCGCTTGCTTGAAAAAGTGATGAGCCCGCCCCAGCTGAACTCAGAATTTGGGCAGTCATGGAGGTTGATGGACCAAAGCCGCGAAAGTAGATTTAATTTGCATGGGTCTGGCTGCAGGTCCCAGGTGGTCCCGCGATGGTATCCGATGACGGCATGCTGTGCCACAAGGTCCCAGCAGAGTGAGCTGAGCTGCCAAGGTGTACCTTTTCCTCTGCCACGGGTCTACCAGATGCGAAGTTTGTGAGTTTTGGTCACGTCACTGTACACACGTGTTGCGGCATGGCCCATGAGGCATTTGTTCCTTGTGGACGCGTTTCGCGCCATGCCGCCAAGTCCGCTTGCTTGAAAAAGTGATGAGCCCGCCCCAGCTGAACTCAGAATTTGGGCAGTCATGGAGGTTGATGGACCAAAGCCGCGAAAGTAGATTTAATTTGCATGGGTCTGGCTGCAGGTCCCAGGTGGTCCCGCGATGGTATCCGATGACGGCATGCTGTGCCACAAGGTCCCAGCAGAGTGAGCTGAGCTGCCAAGGTGTACCTTTTCCTCTGCCACGGGTCTACCAGATGCGAAGTTTGTGAGTTTTGATCACGTCACTGTACACACGTGTTGCGGCATGGCCCATGAGGCATTTGTTCCTTGTGGACGTGTTTCGCGCCATGCCGCCAAGTCCGCTTGCTTGAAAAAGTGATGAGCCCGCCCCAGCTGAACTCAGAATTTGGGCAGTCATGGAGGTTGATGGACCAAAGCCGCGAAAGTAGATTTAATTTGCATGGGTCTGGCTGCAGGTCCCAGGTGGTCCCGCGATGGTATCCGATGACGGCATGCTGTGCCACAAGGTCCCAGCAGAGTGAGCTGAGCCGCCAAGGTGTACCTTTTCCTCTGCCACGGGTCTACCAGATGCGAAGTTTGTGAGTTTTGATCACGTCACTGTACACACGTGTTGCGGCATGGCCCATGAGGCATTTGTTCCTTGTGGACGTGTTTCGCGCCATGCCGCCAAGTCCGCTTGCTTGAAAAAGTGATGAGCCCGCAACCAGAGGGACGCTGAGTGCGATACTCTAATCATAGCTAGGACATGCTATGAGCGAATGGCGTGACTTTAGGGTTGTATAATTAATGACACTGTAGTTGATTACAATAGGTAACGGTGATTATGAGAACGCCACTCATGATACAAACAATCATAGTAATGGAAAGATTGCTAAAAAGGGAGCATGATATCAGCAGCATGACACCATGATGACACCAAGGTGCAGATAGGTTTTCGCTGAGCCATGCGTCAGTAAATAAAACGCGCAGGGGATACTGAAAGTTGATTGGAGGGCTATTTTTTTGCATTGTTTTTGCATTTTTTTTTTTGCTTTTGGCTTTTGGCTTCTGGCTTTTGGCTTTTGGCTTCTGGCTCCTTCGGTTTCTGGCTTCTGGCTGGTAACCGCCTCGCCTGTGCACGGGATTTTGGCTCGCTGGTGCACGGGATGCACCTTCATTCATGATATTCATGATATTCATCTTCATCATCATCATCATCACCATCATCATCATCACCATCATCACCATCATCATGCTCATCAACACTGTCATGGTCGACGTGATCATCATCATCATCATCACCATCATCACCATCATCATGCTCATCAACACTGTCATGGTCGAAGTGATCATCAGCATCTTCATCATCTTCATCATCATCATCACCATCATCACCATCATCACCATCATCATGCTCATCAACACTGTCATGGTCGACGTGATCATCAGCATCTTCATCATAATCATCATCATCACCACCATCATCACCATCATCATGCTCATCAACACTGTCATGGTCGACGTGATCATCAGCATCTTCTTCTTCATCATCATCATCATCACCATCATCATGCTCATCAACACCGTCATGGCCGACGTGATCATCCGCATCATCTTCTTCTTCTTCATCATCACCGTCATGGTCGACGTGGTCGTCAGCATCATCACCATGATCATCATCATCATCATCATCATAAGCATGTAATCATAATCATCTTCGTCATCAGCATCATCATGCACACTGGTGGTAAGTAACGGGCATTGGTGGGCCGGAATTGACCTTATTGCGTTGTTCGGCATCCGCATTCACTCCTTGATTTCTCTACTACTGTTCCCACGCATTCTCTGCGCTACGCGATGGTGTCCTGTCTCGGGTCCGCTCGCTCTCGATAGACACTCGGAAGTATTGATGAAACGGTACCCCGATGTTTCACCCCCCACCCAACCTAAAGGGTTGAATCCCCTTGTGGGGTTTATCAGTGTTGATCATTCCGCCTGTATGGTACCCTGATGGTTCCCCTCCCCATCCAATTAGGGTTGAATCCCCTTGAAGGGTTTCTCAGTGTTGATCATTCCCCTGCATGGTACCCTGATGGTGTGGGGTTTATCAGTGTTGATCATTCCGCCTGTATGGTACCCTGATGGTTCCCCTCCCCATCCAATTAGGGTTGAATCCCCTTGAAGGGTTTCTCAGTGTTGATCATTCCCCTGCATGGTACCCTGATGGTCCCCCCCCCCCACCCAACCTAAAGGGTTGAATCCCCTTGAGGGGTTTCTCAGTGTTGATCATTCCGCCTGTATGGTACTTTATCAGTGTTGATCATTCCGCCTGTATGGTACCCTGATGGTTCCCCCCCCAACCCAACCTAAAGGGTTGAATCCCATTGGGGGGTTTCTCAGTGTTGATCATTCCGCCTGTATGGTACCCTGATGGTTCCCCCCCCCCACCCAACCTAAAGGGTTGAATCCCCTTGAGGGGATTCTCAGTGTTGATCATTCCCCCTGTATGGTACCCCCCCCCACCCAACCTAAAGGGTTGAATCCCTTTGAGGGGTTTCTCAGTGTTGATCATTCCGCCTGTATGGTACCCTGATGGTTCCCCCCCCCACCCAACCTAAAGGGTTGAATCCCCTTGAAGGGTTTATCAGTGTTGATCATTCCTGTATGGTACCCTGATGTTTCCCCCCCCAAACCTAAAGGGTTGAATCCCCTTGAAGGGTTTCTCATGATTTCCCTTCCCGTCCTGTGAGGGTTGAATCCAACCTAAAGGGTTGAATTTGAGGGGTTTCTCAGTGTTGATCATTCCGCCTGTATGGTACCCTGATGGTTCCCCCCCCCACCCAACCTAAAGGGTTGAATCCCCTTGAAGGGTTTATCAGTGTTGATCATTCCCCCTGTATGGTACCCTGATGGTTCCCCCCCCACCCAACCTAAAGGGTTGAATCCCCTTGAAGGGTTTCTCAGTGTTGATCATTCCGCCTGTATGGTACCCTGATGGTTCCCCTCCCCATCCAACCCAAAGGGTTGAATCCCCTTGAAGGGTTTCTCAGGTTTGATCATTCCCCTGCATGGTACCCTGATGGTCCCCCCCCCCACCCAACCTAAAGGGTTGAATTCCCTTGAGGGGTTTCTCAGTGTTGATCATTCCGCCTGTATGGTACTTTATCAGTGTTGATCATTCCGCCTGTATGGTACCCTGATGGTTCCCCCCCCACCCAACCTAAAGGGTTGAATCCCCTTGAGGGGTTTATCAGTATTGATCATTCCGCCTGTATGGTACCCTGATGTTCCCCCCCACCCAACCTAAAGGGTTGAATCCCCTTGGGGGGGTTCTCAGTGTTGATCATTCCGCCTGTATGGTACCCTGATGGTTCCCCCCCCACCCAACCTAAAGGGTTGAATCCCCTTGAAGGGTTTATCAGTGTTGATCTATCCGCCTGTATTGTACCCTGATGGTTCCCCCCCCCACCCAACCTAACAAATTGAATCGCCTTGAAGGGTTTATCAGTGTTGATCATTCCGCCTGTATGGTACCCTGATGGTTCCCCCCCCACCCAACCTAAAGGGTTGAATCCCCTTGAAGGTTTTCTCAGTGTTGATCATTCCCCCTGTATGGTACCCTGGTGTTCCCCCCCAACCTAAAGGGTTTAATCCCCTTGAAGGTTTTCTCAGTGTTGATCATTTTTCCTGTATGGTGTCGTGATGTTTCCCCCCCCCCACCCAACCTAAAGGGTTGAATCCCCTTGAAGGGTTTATCAGTGTTGATCATTCCCCCTGTATGGTACCCTGATGGTTCCCCTCCCACCCAACCTAAAGGGTTGAATCCCCTTGAGGGGTTTCTCAGTGTTGATCATTCCGCCTGTATGGTACCCTGATGGTTCCCCCCCACCCAACCTAAAGGGTTGAATCCCCTTGAAGGGTTTCTCAGTGTTGATCATTCCGCCTGTATGGTACCCTGATGGTTCCCCCCCCACCCAACCTAAAGGGTTGAATCCCCTTGAAGGGTTTATCAGTGTTGATCTATCCGCCTGTATGGTACCCTGGTGGTTCCCCCCCACCTAACCTAAAGGGTTGAATCCCCTTGAAGGGTTTATCAGTGGTGATCATTCCGCGCTGTATGGTACCTTGATAAACCCTTGCTACCCCTGTTCCCCTGTGCCCCTTTTCCCCCCCCTGTTCCCCTAATTTATAAACCTAAAGGTTGGTTTCTCCCTTGCTACCCCTGTTCCCCTGTTCCCCCTCCTGTTCCCCTAATTTAAAAACCTAAAGGTTGGTTTCTCCCTTGCTAACTGTCCTGTGCGCAGGTGAGTCTGGATCCTGTGCGTGTGAGTCTGGATCCTGTGCGCAGGTGAGTCTGTGATCCAGTGCGCAGGTGAGTCACTTTCCAGTGCGCCTGTGAGTCCTCTACCTTTGAGGTAAACCATGTTAAGATGGTCTGCCTGTGGGCCAATTGCGCCAAGTCGCCAAGTCCGCTTGCTTGAAAAAGTGATGAGCCCGCCCCAGCTGAACTCAGAATTTGGGCAGTCATGGAGGTTGATGGACCAAAGCCGCGAAAGTAGATTTAATTTGCATGGGTCTGGCTGCAGGTCCCAGGTGGTCCCGCGATGGTATCCGATGACGGCATGCTGTACCACAAGGTCCCAGCAGAGGTGAGCTGAGCTGCCAAGGTGTCAAGAAACAGAGCAGAACACCTTTGTGCATCGGTTGCATCGTTCCTCCTTGCGCTTTCTTTGAGGACCAAAAGTGGCTTAGCCAGTGGCAGCGGCCGATTCTGCCAAGTTCGGAGCTCAATAGCCCTTGTCACCCTGGAGCACCGCAGGGCAACCAGAGGGACGCTGAGTGCGATACTCTAATCATAGCTAGGACATGCTATGAGCGAATGGCGTGACTTTAGGGTTGTATAATTAATGACACTGTAGTTGATTACAATAGGTAACGGTGATTATGAGAACGCCACTCATGATACAAACAATCATAGTAATGGAAAGATTGCTAAAAAAGGAGCATGATATCAGCAGCATGACACCATGATGACACCAAGGTGCAGATAGGTTTTCGCTGAGCCATGCGTCAGTAAATAAAACGCGCAGGGGATACTGAAAGTTGATTGGAGGGCTATTTTTTTGCATTGTTTTTGCATTTTTTTTTTGCTTTTGGCTTTTGGCTTCTGGCTTTTGGCTTTTGGCTTCTGGCTCCTTCGGTTTCTGGCTTCTGGCGTGTATTTGCTGCATTTTGGAGCCAAAATCTCTGATTTGCGTGCTATTTGCTGCAGTTTGGAGCCAATATGCATGCCCATTTGGCTTTTGGCTTTTGGCTTTGGCTTCGCTTGACTCTTGGCTTTTGGTTTTTGGTTAGATACTTTTTTCAGACATAGAAAAAGAGCTCGTTAGGACACTTGATGTTGAAAAAGGTTGCAGTTTCTCTCCGATAAGCATGCATATAAACTCAAAGGTACACAGGGAAACTTTCTGACTGCCATGCAACCATTGTGAAACACAATTCAAGCAAATATAGTTGGAGAACAACAGTTCAACAAGTGTCTTGAAATAGGGTCTTACGAATTTTAGGAACAGCAAGTAGGTGGGACACTTGTTGAAAACAGGTCTCAATTCCTCTCACAACAGCATGCATATAAGCTCATATTACGACTGTAGTTTCCGTGCAGTTTACATGCAATTTATATGCAGTGTATTCTATGAAATTATGAAATGTTATATGCAAACTGCAATACTACACATAGATAATTATATATATATATAGATACAGCCATACGTGTAGATATAGATACAGATATAAATACAGATATAGATACAGATATAGATATATATATATATATAGATAGATATAGATACGTAGATATAGATAGATATAGATAGATATAGATGGAGATAGATAGATAGATATAGATAGATACAGATAGATATAGATAGATCTATATTATATATCTTTAAATCTATATATCTATATACCTATATCTATATCTATCTAAAAGGTTTGCATTATCATCGGGATGATATTCAAACCCCAAGCCAACCCTGAACCAAACCTTATATAAAGAGATCTTAAACCAACTCGATGATAACATCAAATGAAACTATTGTGCATCGTTGTGCCTTAACCTACATTCCACATGTTTCCAAGGTGCAGGTCGTGTGGTATATACACCTTGAGTATCACATTCAACCCAGCACCTTGCATGTGAAAATAGGTGTTTCAAATCTGCTTTGGGGGGGAGGCGCTGCGCCCTTGTTTTTCTTTTGACTTCATACCTACAGAGGTACATGCATGAGTATTGAGCACATTTATATGCGCCCTCAAGGCTCAAGAGGTATATAGAGTAACCCTGTGGACACCGCACTGACTGGCAATACGCCTAGAGTAAAAGTGTCAGCTGTCTTGGGAAGACGCCGTAGCTGATCTTGAAGTAGACGCTAGGGCCCCTCTTCAAGTGGTAGCGGAGCAGTGATCCTTCATTGAAGGTGAGCTCCAGGTAGAGCCCAGCAATGGCACGCCATGGCTTTGATGATGATGACTTCGACATTGTCGATGCAGATGGATGGAACCAATATGACTCTTACGCAATGAGAAGAGTTCCCCAGCAGACACAGATTCACATGACGCAACAGATGACCACGAAGGTACCTCCAGCATATGATGGGAGAACCAGTTTCTTTGCCTTTTGAGGATGCAATTGATGACTGGTGTGACATTACGGAGTTAGAACCAGAGAAACGTGGTCCAGCATTGCGCAATCGACTGGAAGGAGAGGCTCAGCAATACAAGAGGTTATTGGACAGAGGCATGCTAAGAGATCCCAATGACGGAGTGAACTATTTCAAAAGATTTCTACGACCTCATTTCATCAAGGGTGCCCAGAACGTGTTCTTATACCGTTTCATGCAGTTCATGAAGTTCAACAGAGGAACCATGGATCTTCAGAAGTGGATGACTAGATTTCAACTCACTGACAACAGACTTGTTGAGTCTTGGATGGATTTACTTCCAGAAGCAGTGATCACTAGCCCTGAAGCAATTCAGTTTGTTCAGCGGCAACGACAAGATCATGAACAAGATCCAGCAGAGAAGGCTGCAGTGGCAGCAGCGATACCAGGAGGTGACCCTCACATTATCGTACCATGGTCGAATGAACTGGCATTAGAGGCATTCAGACTTTTCAATGCGAATCGTAGACAAGCACAAAGACAGGCATTCCCATTGGGTGAAAATTTGCTAGCATTGATTTTTGTAAGTCTAGCTGACCCGAGCCAAGATCAAAGAAACACACTCACAAGTATCATGACACATCGTGGACGAACCCTCGATCAGTACAACATACAAGAACTACGTGATCTGTTTTTGGAAATGTTTTGCACTACCAAAACAGCAGCTGACAATCCAATGATGCAACCCTTTGGCATGGCACAGAGAAGATCTTTCCTCGTACTGGATGAAGGTGAACTAGAAGGAACCGACAGCTATTGGGCCGAAGATGATGAAGACGGCGCAGAAGGATTCCTGGATGCTTTAGAAGATGTTTTCTGGGTTTATGATGACGCTGACTACACATGGCATCAGAGAAGGTTCCAAGGCAGACAGACCAGACGAGGCAAAGGTAAAGGAAGGAGAAGAGGAAAAGGAAAAGGCAGAGGAGGACGAAGGTTCTTCAGATCAAGGAAAGGAAAAGGCCGAGGAAAAGGAAGAAGAAAAGGCCGCTCTCACATGGTGAGTGAAGAAGGTTATGAAGAAGATTGGCAAGAAGGAGAAGAATGGAATGAATCCTATGAAGGCTATTGGGCCGATGATCAAAACTGGAATGAAGGCTATTGGGCCTATGATGATCTGTACTACATGGATGAGTATGGATACTTCCAGAAGAAAGGAAAAGGAAAAGGAAAAGGCAAGAAAGGCAAGAAAGGCAAGGATGATAATGCCAAAGGAGGAAAGCCAGGAGATGGAAAAGGCAAGTCAAACTATGTTCAACCTCAGACCACATCAACTCCTGCCATACAGAATCAACAACAGCAACAAGCTCATTACTCTTCTGTTGCATCAAGCTCTGGTCATGGTTTCTTTGCTTTTGCAGAGACTGAACCAGCACGTGTAGATGCTTTTGCATCTACGTATGCAGAACAAGAAGTACATCGATTCACTCGTCGTGGAGGACAGAACCAACGTGATGCAACAGCACAGCATAACAGAGAAGGACTCAAGAAGTTCCCTGTTCTGGTTGGAGATCTTGATGCACTTCGACAAGGTGTACAACGACATCCAGCTCGTGTGCCCAGGCAAGTTGGTCTACAAGAAGGTGAGGCTTCATGGAAGCCGTTGGCAAAAGGCACATCATTGTTTTCATATGGATGCTCTGCAGAGACAGAGGTACCCTCTCATTCTGAATGCTTTGAAGAGACAAAGGAATCAGATGAGCATCAGAGTGCTTTTTCATTTCATACTGTACAGGCTGATCTGGCATGTGAGAAAGGACTAGCTTTTCACACAGAGAATTCTGCACCACCAACTGTATGTATCCTGGATCTTGGATGCACAAGAGCTATGGGCTCTCGACGAGCAGTTGAAGCATTTTGCAGATATGTTGACTCACATCCCAACAGTGGACTCTGATATGAAATTCAGCCAACAAGTTCAAGATTCTTCTTTGCAAATTCCCAGCAATCCAAGTGCACTGAGAAGCTCGTGATATTCATGTATGATCATGGATGGAACACTCAGTTAGAATTCGACATTGTCGAAGAAGGTGACGTCCCATTGTTGATGTCACTTCCACAGATGAGAAACCTTGGATTTCAATTTAAACTTACTCCAGAGAAGGCTCACTTGTCCTGTGGACGTATTGGCATGAGAAAAATGGTTTTGAAGACAGCCATCAGTACTCATCTCATTCTCGACCTACAAGATGTAGCATGGTACATGAGCCAAGTTCATTTCAAGACTCCTCAAGTCAAGAGTTTCTTCTCACAACACGATCACTTTGAGTACAGCCAGATTGCTGTCAAACAAGATGTTCATGAAGAAGAAGCTTTGGTGACTGGTGACTACTGGCAAGTTGATCCATTACGTCGTGAACTCAACAGGCACCACAAGGACAAGAGAAGGAATCTACATGAGATGAATCGATCAGAAGAAACTCCAATTCCAAAAGATCAACTTCTTGATGAGAGAGAGACACACATGGAGTATCATAAGAGCAAGAAGAAGGTTCTTCACAAGGACAACTGGCGCACAGAAAGGAAGAGGTTTTCTGGACAGAGTGAAGAGTTCTGGAAGGGCAAGACCATCTACAAGATCAAGGAGGACTACGTGATCCCAGATGATGTTGTCAGAAGGGACCTTGATCGAGCAAAGCCCTTTCGTGGAAACATCGATGATCTGTTTCACCCTGAGTTAGCCTCTTCAGCGCCATCAGGTGTACAGAAGAAGCCAAGCTCCTCACAGAAGGAGGTAGGCAAACCGATTTCGAGAGGATCAAGCTTGAAAAAGATTGAGGTAGGTCCTCCAGCATCCAAGAGACACGTAGGTAAGCAGAAACCTCAAGTTGTCGATGACTCTAAAGCAGGTTCATCAAGAAAGAAGGTTGTTGTCTCCTACCCCGAGCTTGTTGAGGAAGATGAACTTGACAAAAGAGCTAGGGAGTTAGGTTTGGACAAACTTGATTCAGATGAACCTCAAGTCATTGAACCAAAACCTTCTGCACCTGCGCGCAAACATGGTAAGCAAGATTCAGAAAGTCAAATCGAGAAACTAGGTAGTGATGCTCTTGAGCCTAGGCGAGTTTCAATTCCACTGCCTGGTAGTGAAGCGCAAGCCATGACACCAGCATACAGAAAGATGCTCAGGAAACTGGGGGATAGTGTGGAACTTTACAAACTTCACATTAAACACCATCACATGTCTCCTACCCAATTCAGACGAAGGACTTCCATGTTGGGACTTCCTGACTCTGTTTATGAAAAGTTTGAAGACATGTACAACAAGTGTCGTGTGTGTAGTACTTCAATTGCACCACCGCCGCGAGCCAGAATTTCAGGCATACGATCCACCAACTTTGGAGATGTTATCTTTGTTGATCATGCTGAAATTCAGTTGAGGAAGAACAAGTACATGGTGTTGCTTGTTCTTGATGGTGCAACCAACTTACTTTGGGCTACGGCACAAAACTCACTGAACAACAACGTTTCGGACCTTTGTGGGCGCGCGCCGACATGCTAACTTTTTTATTCATATCTTCAGCCACGCGTTGTCATCTGACACTTTCCCATTTTTTTTGGGATCGCATCCAACCTGAGGCATTCGTGTGTGTGCAAGAGAAGATCTTACAACGTAACATCACGCGTGTGTGCAAGTGCAAGAGAAGATCTTACAACGTAACATCACGCGTGTGTGCAAGTGCAAGAGAAGATCTTACAACGTAACATCACGCGTGTGTGCAAGTGCAAGAGAAGATCTTACAACGTAACATCACGCGTGTGTGCAAGTGCAAGAGAAGATCTTACAACGTAACATCACGCGTGTGTGCAAGTGCAAGAGAAGATCTTACAACGTAACATCACGCGTGTGTGCAGGTGCAAGAGAAGATCTTACAACGTAACATCACGCGTGTGTGAGTATGCCCCCCCCCCATGTTTTTGTTTCGACCTAATACCTACATAGGTACATGCATGAGTATTGAGCACATTTATATGCGCCTTCAAGGCTCAAGAAAGAGGTATATAGAGTAACCCTGTAGACAAGCACTGACCGGCAACAGGCTGAGAGTAAAAGAGTGCTGTCATTGGGGAAGACGCCTTAGCTGATCTTGAAGTAGACGCTAGGGCCCCTCTTCAAGTGGTAGCGGAGCAGTGATCCCTCATTGAGGGTGAGCTCCAGGTAGAGCCCAAGAAATGGCAAGCCATGGCTATGATGATGATGACTTCGACATTGTCGATGCAAATGAATGGAACCAATATGACTCTTATGCAATGAGAAGAGCACCCCAGCATACACAGATTCATATGACGCAACAGATGACCACAAAGGTTGCTCCAGCCTATGATGGGCGAACCAGCTTCTTTGCTTTTGAGGATGCAATTGATGACTGGTGTGACATTACGGAGTTAGAACCAGAGAAACGTGGTCCAGCATTGCGCAACAGACTGGAAGGAGATGCTCAACAATACAAGAGGCTATTGGATAGAGAATTACTCAGGGATCCCTATGAAGGAGTGGCTTATTTCAAAAGATTTCTACGACCTCATTTCATCAAAGGTGCCCAGAACGTGTTCTTATACCGTTTCATGCAGTTCATGAAGTTCAACAGAGGAACCATGGATCTTCAGAAGTGGATGACTAGATTTCAACTCACTGGCAATAGACTTATTGAGTCTTGGATGGATTTACTTCCAGAAGTAACAGTGACTAGTCCTGAAGCAATTCTGTTTGTTCAACAACGACGTCAAGAACATGAACGAGATCAACAAGAGAGAGCTGAAGTAGCAGCAGCCTCAGGAACACCCCATGTAGCTGTTCCTTGGACAGATGAACTGGCACTAGCGGCATTCAGACAATTTCAGGAAAATCGTAGAGAAGCACAGCGACAAGCATTCCCACTGGGTGAAAATTTGCTAGCATTGATTTTTGTAAGTCTAGCTGACCTGAGTCAAGATCAGAGAAACACACTCACAAGTATCATGACACATCGTGGACGAACCCTCGATCGATACAACATTCAAGAACTACGTGACCTGTTTTTGGAAATGTTTTGCACTACCAAAACAGCAGTTGACAATCCATTGATGCAACCCTCTGGCATGGCACAGAGAAGATCTTTCCTCGTACTGGATGAAGGTGAATTAGAAGGAACCGACGGCTATTGGGCCGAAGATGAAGAAGACGGCGCAGAAGGATTCCTGGATGCCTTAGAAGATGTTTTCTGGGTTTATGATGACGCCAACTTCACATGGTATCAGAGAAGGTTCCAAGGCAAATACATCAGACGAGGCAAAGGTAAAGGAAAGAGAAAAGGAAAAGGAAAAGGCAGAGGAGGACGAAGGTTCTTCAAATCAAGAAAAGGAAAAGGCCGAGGAAAAGGAAGAAGAAAAGGCCGTGCTCACATGGTGAGTGAAGAAGGTTATGAAGATGAATGGCAAGAAGATGAATGGAATGAAAACTATGACGGCTATTGGGCCGATGATCAAACCTGGAATGAAGGCTATTGGGCCTATGATGATCTGTACTACATGGATGAGTATGGATACTTCCAGAAGAAAGGAAAAGGAAAAGGAAAAGGGAAAGAAAGGCAAGAAAGGCAAGGATGATGATGGAAAAGGAGGAAAGCCAGGAGATGGAAAAGGCAAGTCGAACTATGTTCAACCTCAGACCACATCAGCTCCTGCCATACAGAATCAACCAACTCAACAAGCTCATTATTCTTCTGCAGCTTCAAGTTCTGGTCATGGTTTCTTTTCATTTGGAACAACTGAACCAGCACGTGTTGATGTTGCAGAGACAGAGCCAGCACGTGTTGATGTTTTGACATCCACGTATGCAGCACAAGATGAACAACGACGTACTCGTCGTGGAGGACAGAACCAACGTGATGCAAGAGCACATCAAAGCAGGAGAGAAATGAAGAGATTCCCTGTTCTGGTTGGAGAAGTTGGTGCACTACGACAAGGTGTACAACAACGTCCAGCTGTAGTGCCCAGGCAAGTTGGTCTTCAAGAAGGTGAGGCTTCATGGAAGCCATTGGCAGAAGGCACATCATTGTTTTCACATGGATGCTCTACAGAGATAGAGGAACCAACCATCACAGCAGAGTGCTTTTTCATTTCATACTGTACAAACTGATCTGGCATGTGAGAATGGACTAGCTTTTCACACAGAGAATTCTGCACCACCAACTGTGTGTATTCTGGATCTTGGATGCACAAGAGCTATGGGCTCTCGACGAGCAGTTGAAGCATTTTGCAGATATGTTGACTCACATCCCAACAGTGGACTCTGGTATGAAATTCAGCCAACAAGTTCAAGATTCTTCTTTGCAAATTCACAACAATCAAAATGTACTGAGAAGCTCGTGATATTCATGTATGATCATGGATGGAACACTCAGTTTACAGAATTCGACATTGTCGAAGAAGGTGATGTCCCATTGTTGATGTCACTTCCACAGATGAGAAACCTTGGATTTCAATTTGAACTTACTCCAGAGAAGGCTTATTTGTCCTGTGCACGTATTGGCATGAGAAAAATGGTTTTGAGGACAGCCATTAGTACTCATCTCATTCTCGACCTACAAGATGTAGCATGGTACATGAGCCAAGTTCATTTCAAGACTCCACAAGTCAAAAGTTTCTATTCACAACACGATCACTTTGAGTACAGCCAGATTGCTGTCAAACAAGATGATCATGAAGGAGAAGCTTTGGTGACTGGTGACTACTGGCAGGTTGATCCACTACGTCGTGAACTCATCAGGCACCACAAGGACAAGAGAATGAACTTACATGAGATGACTCGATCAGAGAAAACTCCAATTCCAAAAGATCAACTTCTTGATGAGAGAGAAACCCACATGGAATTCCAGAAGAGCAAGAAGAAGGTTCTTCACAAGGACAACTGGCGCACTGAGAAGAAGAGGTTTTCTGAACAGAGTGAAGAGTTCTGGAAGGGCAAGACCATCTACAAGATCAAGGAGGACTACGTGATCCCAGATGACATTGTCAGAAGTGACATTGATCGTGCAAAGCCCTTTCGTGGAAACATTGATGATCTTTTTCACCCTGAGTCAGCCTCTTCAGTGCCATCAGGTGTACAGAAGAAGAAGCCAAGCTCCTTAAAGAAGGAGGAAGGCAAACCGATTTCAAATGGACCAGGCTCGAAAAAGATTGAGGTAGGTCCACCTGCAGCCAAAAGACACGTAGGTAAGCAGAAACCTCAGGTTGTCGATGACTCTCAATCAGGTTCATCAAGAAAGAAGGTTGTTGTCTCCTATCCCAAGCTTGATGAAGAAGATGAGCTTGATAAGGTAGCTAGGGAATTAGGTTTGGACAAGATTGATTCAGATGAACCTCAAGTCATTGAACCAAAACATTCTGCACCTGCGCGCAACCGTGGTAAGCAAGATTCAGAAAGTCAAGTTGAGAAACTAGGTAGTGATGCTCTTGAGCCTAGGCGAGTTTCGATTCCACTGCCTGGTAGTGAAGTGCAAGCCATGACACCAGCATACAGAAAGATGCTCAGGAAACTGGAGGATAGTGTGGAACTTTACAAGCTTCATATCAAACACTATCACATGTCTCCTACTCAATTCAGACGAAGGACTTCCATGTTAGGACTTCCTGACTCTGTCTATCAGAAGTATGAGGAGATGTACAACAAGTGTCGTGTGTGTAGTACTTCCATTGCACCACCGCCGCGAGCCAGAATTTCAGGCATACGATCCACCAACTTTGGAGATGTTATCTTTGTTGATCATGCTGAAATTCAGTTGAGGAAGAACAAGTACATGGTGTTGCTTGTTCTTGATGGTGCAACCAACTTACTTTGGGCTACGGCACAAAACTCACTGAACAACAAGGAGACCATTCAGGCTCTAAGGTTGTGGAGTGATGAACACAATTGTATGCCTAAAGCCATTGTAGGTGATGAAGCTTTCTTTCAAGAAGACTTTCTGACTTATTACCGAACTCATGGTATCAAGGAATGTCCCTGTGGTTCAAGAACCCCATGGCCTAACAGAGCTGAATCAGCTGTCAGACTTTTCAAACGACAATGGCAAATCATGTCCAAGAACCTTGAAGATGATAGGTTCAAAGGAATCACCATCAGAGAAGCTGTGAAGCGTACTGTTTGGGCCAGAAACACTCAACTCACTGTTAGTGGTTATTCTCCTTTGGAAATTGCCACTGGTAGAAGACCACCAGATCTTCTGGATATTGAGACTTCTGATCCTGCTCAACTTAGTGTTGATCCTTTACCTGAAGACAAAACACAACTCGAGTTGCAAAGGTTAGCACTGAGGGCACATCAGGAAGCCAGACAAGCTGCTGACCTCAGACATGACATGGCCAAACGAACAATGCCATCAGATGGACCTTACAAACCAGGTGATAAGGTTTTCGTTTGGAGTTCCCCTGTCAATGCTAATGCTATTGCTTCAAAGGCATGGAAGAAGGAAAGATGGATCAGAGGTACTGTTATCTCTCAAGAAGGTGCTATGGTCAATGTTCATGTTGACAACGCAGTCATGCGTGTTAATCAATCGAAGGTGAGACGTGACCATGATGAATGGCATGATGTTGCTGTTCCTGGACTTGACACATCGGAACCTGTTCCACTTGCAGTTGAAGATGAAGATGACTATGAACCAGACATCGCTGAATATGCTGAAGCCTACTTAGGTGAACAAGCTCACTGGTTTTGTCAAACTGGCAAGTGTGATGTTGTGGAACTCTTCAGTAGCAACACTGGTCTTAGTTGGCACATGGCACGATTGAACATGAAGGTTGGTGAACCCATTGACCACAAGCATGGTTGGAGTTTCAACAGTAAAAAGAAACAAAACCAAGTTTGGAACAACTTGAGAAGCTTGATCCTGAATACGTGTTGATCACAAATCCTTCACCAAATTCCTGGAAATACTCGGTATTCAAGTTTTGCCTTGATGTGATGAAATGGCAAGCTGACCGAGGAAAAGGTTTCTTGGTGATTGCACCACCTGATTCAGGATTTGCTCAGTTTTTGGCTTGGAAGAAATTTCAGAAGGACAGAATCAAGTATCACATTGGTTGTTTCAACCTTGACATGACAAATTACTGTCGTTGTGATCCTTCAATCAAGAACTTGCGTGTGTATTACAATCATGATGAAGACTTTGACATGTTGGAACCACAGCATGCCTTCAATAGAGAAGGGAAGCTTTGGAGTGATCCACAATGGAAGGTCTTACCATCTTACTTGTGTTCATTCATTGCGCAGTTCACACAACTTGTACCTTTGCAGAACATGAGACAATGTTTCTTGTTTGAAGATCTGTTGGAACATTTTGATGATGGAGCATTGTGTGGCACGTCAATGTTTTTGGACCGTGAACCTGAGTGCTCGTGTTTGTTGCAAGATTTGCATCATGTTGAGACCTCGATTCCAGTGCCGTTGAAGCACATTCTTCCACAGAGATTTACCACTCAGTTACTTGTTCAAACATTGAGGAAGATTGATCAGTTGCCAAGGAGTACAGAGGCTAGTGTCAGAGAATCAACTGACCCCAGAATCATTGAACTGATTCCTGGACTTCAAGATGTCAGAAAGAAGACATTGCCTCAAATGTACTTTGAAGATTGCAGTGTGTTCAGAGGAACTTATGGAAGAGTGAATCCTTTGTTTCAACATCCTGAAGATGCTGTCTTACTCATTTGGAAACCTGGTGACTATGATCATGTTTACTTCATGTTTGTGTCACAGTTGTATCCACATCATGAACAGTTCAAAATCCATGAATGGAGTATGATCGTCTTTTCACGAGAAACGACTGGTGCTATCAAAAGGAGAGTTGAAGATCCTCCTAGTTCAAGTAGCACACCACCAAATGGTGACGATCCCATTCATCCAGATCAGCATGGTGATGTTCCACCAAATGATGATGAGATGTTGAGTGGTGATGAACCAGAAGATCCTCTGGATGATGATAATCAACCTGATTACAATACTGGACCTGATCCAGGTGATGATGATGATCAAGAGTACATCATTCCAGATGATTATGGACCACCACCTGATGATGATTTGGATATGCCAGGAATACAGGACTCGGGGGAAACACATCAACCAAGTTCACCATCAACTCCGTTTTCCAATCCTGACATTCCAATCGAAGAGATTGCTGATCCTGGACAAGATGACGATTCACCACCAGGACCTGATCCGACGTCAGAGCCTATCAGAGTTCAAAGGAAACAGAGACAGATCTCAACTGATTCTACTGATGCTTTACCAAAGGCAAAGGCAAAGGTGATTATCAAGAGGCCAAAGGTTCAATTACCAGGTCATGTTCAGCCAATTTCAGTTCCTACTCAGAAACCTCATGAAGATGAAGATGAAGGACCTTCACATGATCCTACTGCCTCAAGTTCACATGATAATACAATTCCATTGCCTACTACTACACCAACATCGTTTACGCCAGGTGACTTTGCGCAGCCAGCGCAACAGCAGTCTTCACAAGGAACACCAGAATTGGTATCATCACAACATGATGATGATGAAACAGAACCATATGAAACAGACGACACTCCTGTTTTGACTGAGGATGACATTGCCCAGCTTCAGGAAGAAGATGTGGACACTGAACCTTACACATCAGACCACTCTCATTTTGTCGATGTTGATGGTACTGTTTTCGTTCCTTTAGGACCAAAGATTCAAGCTGCACCTGAATTTGGTTCATACGATGTTACTGGATTCAAACAGTTTGAACAGTATCTTGCCAAGAATGGAAAGAAGCAGCCAAAGGCAGAATCAGTTATCACTCAAGAAGTCTTGAGAAAGTATGCTAAGGAGATCAAACAAGCCAAGCTTGAAGAATTCAGAAGTTTTCTGGATTTCACTGCCATGACTTTCAGAGACAAAAGACGTCATAAGATCGATAACTATGTCACTGGCAGATGGGTGCTTACCATCAAGGTTGATAAGGATGGACAGTTCAAGAAGTTCAAGGCTAGATGGGTATGTAGAGGCTTTCAAGATGCTCAAAAGTATGACTTACAGACTGACAGTCCTACTGCTACCAGGTATGGTTTTCGTGTGGCATCTCAGCATGCAGCCTCGATGTACTGGGATTTACTCCATTTAGACTTGAAAACTGCCTTCCTTCAGGGGGAACATACGACTTAGACCGCCGCGTTATCCATGTTCAGTTGCCTACTGACATTGGTTTGCCTCCTTACTTGGTTGGTTTGTGCACTCGTTCCGTCTATGGACTTGCGGACGCACCACGTAGATGGTGGAACCGCCTTGACAAATTTCTGATTTCGCTTGGTATTCAACCTACAAGAGCTGACAGGTGTACATATGTATGCTATGATGGTGCTTTCAAGGAGCCAAAACAGGTTAGCTTTGCTGACTCTGAGGCAACAGAACCAGCACCTGTGACATACTACGTAAGCTCACAAGACAGTGAGGAAACGCGTGATGAATCCTCCGACATTGCTGAGGAAGTTCATAAGTCTCTTTTGGTTGAAGAAAGATTGTTTTCAGCTTGCTATCAACAAACCCAAACATGGAAACAGAGGAAAGAGTTCAAGGAGAAGTGCTTGGACTCCTGTTGTTGATGAAACTTTGTTGAAGTTTTTGGAATCTGTTGAACACAAGTCTGGTTGGTATCCGTTTGAAAATGGTCATGCTCAAGTTGCCTATCGTGCAAAAGCTTTGAGAACTCCTGATTCACATTATGATCGAAAGAAGTTTCACTTGAGAACTTCTATTGTGAAGAGGAAAGGAGTTTGGTGGTTGCTTGAGATGAATCATGACATGAACAAGGACAATGTTTCCATAAGTTTGGAAGAAGAAGCTGAAGTACTTGTTTCAGTCTTCTTACCTTCAGAGCGTACTTATCTTGCCACGACACCACAGTTGACACCAGAGATTGTTGAACAACTCTTGGAACACTTCATGGACCCCGTGAATGGCAGTAATGCCAAGGGAAGAAAACCTATTGGCATGTGTTGTTTGCATGTTGACGACTTGTTCATTACAGGAACTCCAGAGTTTCTGGAGAAGTTCAAGAAAGTTGTCAAGTCACAATTCAAGATTGGTCATGAAGATGTGAATGACTTGATGTTCACTGGTCAACGTGTGAAATGGATCATTGATGAGAAGACCAGGAAGAAATCACATATCACTGTTGAACAATCACTTTGCGTCAGTGAACTTACTGAGGTTGTCATACCAAAAGGTTTGAAGGATGAAGACAAATGTGACAAAGATCTCCACACTGCCTACAGATCACTCTTAGGTAGTATCAACTGGTTACAATCAAGAACCCAATTTCAGTCATGTTATCAGTTTTCACGTTGTGCTTCTGCCGCTGCTTCCCCCACCATAGGTGGTTGCAAAACGCTGAACAAACTTTGCAGGCAAATTGTAGGTGACCCGATGGAACTTATGTTCTGGCCACTGCAAGGTGATCCTAGATTAGTTGCAATGCCAGATGCAGCGTTTAGGAACAACAGCGACAAATCCTCACAGCGCGCAATGGTTATTTTCATGGCTGAACCGAGAAGGGAAAAGAGCAAAAACACCAGAGGTTCTCTTATTTTCTTTGAATCAACCAAAATCAAACGTACCACGTTGAGCACAACTGTTGCAGAGTTGTATGCACTCATGAAGTGTTGTGGTACATGTCAAATGTTGAGAGGACTGATCAAGGACATCACTGGACTTTCAAGTGAGATTCATATGAGGACTGATGCAAACAATCTTGTGACTACTGCCAGCACTACTCATGTTCCTGAACAACAAGAGACCATTCATATGATTCAGATGCTTAGGAAGGAAGCATGTTCAGGTTCAATTGCTGATTTGTCACATATCAGAACTCAATGGTGTTTAGCCGATTGTTTGACCAAGAAGTCTGCCAATCCTCAGAATCTTATTGATGCTGTTCGACAAGGTGTTCTTAAAGAAGTTGATGCTCATCCACCATTCAGATCATTACTGGAAAACAAGGCTTACCTCAGGTCATGGTTGCCAACAGTTTGCAGTCATGTTGATTTCAGACATGATGTATTTCTGTTAGGTGACACCTTGAGGGATTCTTGACTATTTTTTTGAATTTGTGCCTGCGGCTCAAGAGGCAGAGTCTCGAGGATCGCACTGTTTCTTCAACATGTCGAGCTCTAGCCGGTGGAACAGGGCCTCAGCCGCAGCATCTAGTGATCAGGCACAATCGAACACTCGAGGTCAAGAACATCAAAGATATGATTTTAGTCGAAGACATTCAGCTGATGGATATGCTCTGAGAAGATCAGAGGAAATCCCAGCTGACCAATTTCGAACACCATCGACATTACCCAATGAGGATCATGTATCATTTTGCTATGATTACAGGCGCCAAACAGATTGGTTTCAGGCTCACGAGCAAGTGAGGAAGAAGAGAGAGCGCAATTTACATACATTGATGGGTCCACACAACATGAGACCAACTGACAGACATGAAATGTTCATGGACGTAATAGCTTGGATTTTGCACTGGGGAACTAGTCATGGAGAATTTGATGAATCTTTGAAATGGACTTCAAGTTTTCTGAAGTATCTCTGTGGCTTTACAACTCAGGCCGAAGAAAACTGGTTTGATGAACGATGCAATGATTTCCACGTGGACATGACTAGCTCATCAAGGAGAAGTTATTATCTGTCATGTAGCAAGAGGCTATCCAATGTGTTGAGACATTGCAGAGACAAAACGTTATTCACTGCCAGTGGAGCTATGAACATTTCCTTACTGTTTGATCAGATGCAAGGAGACAATCCAAAGGAATATCACATGTCTGGAGCGGATTTTGCTGCTATGTTACTGTGTAATCCAAAACAACGTTTCTTTGTTGAGATCTCCATGAGATGGCAGTGGTACCCATATAGCTCAATGGCAGAGTATCCATTCGACGTTCGTCTTGGTGCTTTTCAAGGACATAGCAACCAAGTTGTCGATCCCACTGTGGCACACCACCAACTGACATATGATGAGGCTTTGAGTTTGGGCTGGATTTTTCATGTCACTGATTACATGAATTTAGATTCCATTCAACAATCAGGCCTGAAGACCTTTGTGAAAGGAAGTGGAAAAGGCAGAAGGGATGCAGTTCACTTCATGTACCACAATGACAATGGTCAGGGCTACATAAGGATGGCAGAGGGCACGAAGCCTCCAAGAAACTATAGGCGACCAGTGTACCTCGTGTTGGATCCAAGTTTTATTGTGGACAACCAACTCTATCTGACAAAGAATGGTGTCATTTTATTTCATGGTGACATTCCTTTCCAGTACCTCCATGTCAAGGAACAACTACCTACCATTGCATGTAACGTTGTTCATCAAGGACGTGGCCATTCTCTACCTCCATCGGTTACAGGTGGTTCATGGCACACCAACACAACATGGAACCATGTCATGAAGGAGAAAGGTACAACATTTATTCCTGGACAAGACATTCCTGAGGAAGTCAGAATCACAGCATGGGAGCTCATGGGTCAGCAAGTTCCACAAAACTATGGAAGATTAGTTTTTGGTACACCACTATGCAACGAGAATGACTTTGACCCGATTGTGGAATCAATCTATGGTGCAGCAGCAGAAGGCTCTCGAGAAAGAGAGGTATCTGCAGCAGAAGGCTCTCAAGAAAGAGAGGTATCTGCGCAGGCTGATGAACCCATGGAAAATCCATATGAACAGCCATCAAGAAGAGGACGCTCTCAAGAAAGAGAGGAACCTCAAGATGCATGGGAGCAACAGCGCTCCTCATCAGGAAGTCCAGAATCACCACAACATGATGATCCTCAACAAGATGCTCAAGACAATCAACAAGAGGAGCCATCAGTGGACGTCCATGACGACCCAATGGGTGAAGAGGCTGTCAATCTCTGGGAAGCAGAAGATCCACCAGATGATATTGAAGACCCTGTGGTAGAACAGGCTACCAAAAGTTCAATTTCTGCACCGAATCCCTGGGTCCTGTATGAGGCAGGTATTGTCTGTGCAAGAGAAGAGAGCGGTGAACTCATCAAGAACTCCTCAGGAGAAAAAGTGATAGTTCTGCGTGAATGGAACCTACTACTCTCTTCACAAAAGATAGCACTTCGTAGACAATCGATCACTCGCTCAGATTGGGAGAAATTACCATGGACAGGACATCTATGCTTACTCTTCACAAGAGCTTGGGAGATTGGACGCATGTTGGCACACTTCCATCGAGAAAGAGACATTGACGCCATGGAAGGTTACATGAACTCTTGTCGACAATATTGGACAGACTGGATGCGAGGTCAAACTGCCCCAACAGGTTGGGAAGACAGACACAGTATCAACAGAGACGAATGGAGAGAGAAGTTCTTGCTATACGAAAGAGACTTAGCAATACAGAAGGACATGGAGTATCTCTCAGAAGCAGTCTTTGTCTTTTACACTAAGCATCTTGATCAGTTCATTAGAGAGAGCAACAAACTCTGGGGAGATTTCTGCAGGAGAAAGAAGGACCGTGATGGTAACATTTTGGATGCACTGGAGTTGAACACACATGGGTATGACATGACTACTCAAGGAATTACAGTTCCCATGAACAAGAGAACAGTCATCCCAGAACCTGAACGGCATTTCTCGTTTTCCACAAAGATGATGATCATGGCAATCGATCTGTATGAAGATGAAGCACCTGCTAGCTTCAGCCATTTCACAGTTTTTGCTTTGAACAAGCTTCGACAATTTGTGGATAGCAGAAAGGAATTGACAGCTCAATCCTACAGATTCTTTGTTGAACATGCCTACAACCAATTCTTTCAGCATGAAGCATTCCATCAATCTGCAAGAGCAAGGACAAAGGTCAGGGAATGCGGTTCAGGTGACTTCCACACCTCTACAAAGCTCGATGGCTACATCTGGGTAGCTGGAAAGGACAAGATCGCTCACATCCCAGGATCAGAGCAACAGAATGTGGACATGGAAGGTCACGATGATGATGATGCTGAAGATGATTTGGAGTTTTTGCCAAGACTACAAGTTTTTGTCAGGAAAGAGGAGGAAAAAGCATCAGGCTCTCAGGAAAGAGAGGAAGAAGGTGTATGCTCTCAAGAAAGAGAGGAAACACAACCACAACAAGAAAGTGAGGTATTACCTGATGCAAATCCTCGAAGAAATATGGAAGATCGACAGGGACTGTTCTTAGTCAGGCAACTCAAACCAGAGCACAGACAGATCCTCCATGATATTACACTCCAAGGCCAAACAATCCTCACAGAAGATGATCTTGAAGGAAGTCGACCCCTTGAACGTGGTGACATAAGCTTCTTCTCATTATGGTTGATGATGTCAGCATTATCAGATGCTTCTTTTTTCAACATTTATGGAGCAGTATGCACCTATGATGGGTTATGAGATCTCTTACGACAAGTACTATGAGTTCAAACTGGATATTGACAAAGTTCTCAAGGACAATGAACACCTTGGCGCAGAAAATTTCTTTGGAGCAGAGGATCCTCAGATGGTGGACGATGATCCAGACACTCCACTTCCAGATCTTCAAGGACCAGGCGCAGGTGATCCTGAGTACAAGCATACCATTGAAAGTTTGAACATTGAGGACAAACATATCATTTTGGAAACTGATGATGACAAATTGGTTGAGTGTACATTAAAATGGATCAGTATGTGCAATCAGAATGTTCAACGAAAGATCAAGGAAAGTTTTGTCAAACCAGAAGAAGGACAAGAGAAAGAAAAGGATGAAGAAGAGAAGATTGCTGGCGAAGAAAAAGAAGAAGAAAAAGACACACAGGAGCCACATGTCCCAGCTGAAGGCTCTTCAGAGAAAGAGGAATCAGCTCCACCTGAACGCTCCTCAGAAAAGGAGGAATCAGGGGAGAAGAAGACAGACATTCAAGATGATGAGACAGCTCCTGAAGTGAAACCTGCAGTTCGACTTTACTATGGTCAAGATATCACTGGAAACGAAGATGATTCAGTTTTTCGAAGATTGAAGGATTGTTTTTCAGATGGTTACCATGGTGAATGGGCAGGATTTTACAACAAAGGTTATCCAGCGTCTTCGAAGCATCGACATATGTTTTGGCATGTTAAGTACAGGAAGACCATGTCTCCACATCATGATTTTTGGTACCATATTACAGATGACCAGTTGATGGTTGAGTACATTGCCAGACACAAGAATCAGGATCCACAACTAGAATTACAAGAACTTAATCAGCGCATTGAATATGGTTGTAGTGATCCAAGGATGCATCCTCTTCATCAAGACAAAGCAGAAAGATCCTCAAAAGAAGCAGAAAAGAGGATTGATGACGATTTTGGAAATCTCACAAGGGTACTCCAGGATTACGTTGAGGACCACAAGGTCTTGCCTTACTGTATGATCTTGCATAGCTTGGCTTACAGGTATTTAGGTGGAGGCCTATCAGACCCAACGTACAAGGATGCTGAATTTCCATACAGATCCTCTCCACAGATAACAGCAATGTTTTGGAATTTGGGAAACTGGTGCAGAAACAGATTTGAAAAATGCCCGGTTCCAGAAAGATTTCAACAATTCATTCCACACATTGACTACACCATTGATGAGGATCATGAAAAATTTGATGAAAACAAATCACAGTTCAACAATTACTTCATCAATGTCATCAAGAACTTTGGAGGACATCTTTTCATGAATTGCGAGGCTGGTTCCTTGTATCCTCACAGAGAAAGACTCGACGAGGTTGACTTTAAAACTTGCTTCAATGACTATCATGACTTGATGGTGGCAGCTCGCCTTGGAAAGGATGGCTATATCAAGCAAATTGCTGGATATCACACAGATGAAAACGACACACGAGTTCGACAAGTCTCATGGGCAATCTTTGAAGTATCTTGGGGAAAGACAAAGGATCGAGATACAGATGAGATTGTTGACTTGACAAGAGCTAGGATGAGAATGACACGTGTGTGCGTTTATCACGTCGGACAGAAGTATGCATCAGACTCTGCTGGGATTGTTGGTGAGTGCTTAGCTGTTATGGCTTTTGAGTGTGCCAGATATCAAGTTGACTTCATCGCAGGTGATGGAAACAAGGCATGCTATTACAGCACCCCAAAATCTCCAGGTGTCCCTACATATCAACACAGCCTTATCCAATTCTGGATTAACAGAATGGTAGGTGTTGCAACACAAGCCATGCGCAAGAATTTTGATCCACCTTGCCCTCCAATCAGGGTCAAGCATTTCATTTCTTGCAGTTATCGTGACTTGGATTTTCTTGCAACGCACTTGGATGGCATTACAACAGCAACATACACCGACGAGCTCATGAACAAGACAAATGGTAAGGGTGATTGTTGTATGTTAACAGTTGTTGAGTGGGGTCATTCACGTTTGATGTGTGAGGAACACCAAGAAGACTTTGAGGATGAAGATCACATGAACTATGTGGGTGAATTTTACTTCAAGGTAAATGAAACTTGCTTACATGGTGATCACAACATCTTCATGGTTGCTCCAAATGATCGCGATGCTCATAATCCAATTCTTATCCATCTTGATCCTTCTGATATGTCATGGAATGAACGACATCATTACAAACAGGCCTACAAGAAGAAGCAGTATGCTGGTTCAAGAAAGGAAAGACAGAAGGAGAAAAAGAGAAAGGCATATGAAGATCAAGCATCGACGTATCAGGGCAACACAGAGTGGGGTGGATCCTCATCTTCAGCGTCCAGACCATGGAGATCAAGTGAGTGGCGATGAGTGAGTGTACACTTCTTTAATTGAAGATAACACAGCATGAGAAGCCGTGTACAGTTTTTTTCTGTGCGTTCAACTTATTTCACACAGATGGCATATACTCTTTTAGATAGAGATAATGCCACAAGTGTCTGAACTTCAATTTAATGTAAAATAGAGACTCTTGTAAATAGAGATACTATATACATTTATCTCCATGAATCATCCGGCGAGCAGACAACTCCGAATGGAGCGAACTTCAAAAATTTACCAACTTCGATTTCAGTCCATTGTTTGCTTGAATGAGCAACTTTGGAGATCCGCTATTTCCATTTATTTCGTGATTTGGTCAATTGTTTTTCGTATGACCTGAATTTCTGAATCTTGCGAACCCGAACTTTTCAATTCGAACTTTCACCGGTAGAGCAAGGCATTTTGCCTATGGAGAGACCGTGCGCGAAGCACCATTGGTCGCTACTGGAAAAATTAGCGAATCCGCTGTTCTTTTTCGGCATGTCCTTAGGACATTCGCTGCTTTCACGTGTTTTTCAATTCGAAGCCACTGCGTAACTCCGGTTTATTTTTGCTATTTGCCATTGTGTAGAGAAGACAGGAAGATACTCTTATTACCGATTGAGTACGACAAGGCGTAGTGCTCTACTCATTGCTTTTGAATTTGTGCCTGTGTTTTTGTTTCGACCTAATACCTACAGAGGTACATGCATGAGTATTGAGCACAGTATATGCGCCCTTCAAGGCTCAAGAGGTATACTAGAGTAACCCTGTAGACATAGCACTGACCGGCAACAGGCTGAGTAAAAGAGTGCTGTCATTGGAGAAGACGCCTTAGCTGATCTTGAAGTAGACGCTAGGGCCCCTCTTCACCCCCCCCTCCCCCACCACCACCACCACCATCACCAACATCACCACCATCATCATCATCATCATCATCATCGTCATCATCATCGTCATCCTCATCGTCATCATCATCGTCATCGTCCTCTCCATCGTCCTCGTCCTCGTCCTCGTCATCATCATCATCGTCATCATCATCGTCATCATCATCATCATCATCATCATCATCCTCGTCATCATCATCACATCATCATCATCATCATCATCATCATCATCATCATCATCATCATCATCATCATTCATCATTCATCATTCATCATTCATCATTCATCATTCATCATTCATCATTCATCATTCATCATCATCATCATCATCATCATCATCATCATCGTTATTCAATTACATTTTATCATTATTGGCAATTATTGTCATTATCACGAAAGCGAGCGTCAGCTCGCTAGAGTCTTCTTGCTTTAGCACGTATTCCGGGGCTCCCCAAGGACATCACGTGATTTTTCCCGCGAAAGGGCCCCCCCCTGCCCCCTCCCCCATATATATCATTGTTATATATCATATATCAATATATCATTGTTGCATCCTCGTTGGGACGAACAATGCCGCGACACGATGATGACAGTCCCTCCGCAACTCACCTCTTCCCTTCCTTCTTTCTCCTACCCCGCTAGCTTTCGTCATCCACCCCCGGCCTCAAGTTTTCCATCATTCTCGGCTCTTTGTCTGTGAAGGCTTCTTACAAGGAGGAGCCGCTGGATGAGAATCACCTGTCCGAGTGGAAGGCAGATGGTTTGACAGTCGCGTTGAAGGATGGTTTCATGATCTGATCGAGCCTGTTTTGGCAGGGGTTGCTTGACAAAGCGCTGCAAGGAGAAGAGTCCGCGACTGATTTTTCACCGGAGGGTTGGGGTTGAATGTATTCCATTTGACATCATTTGACATATTTCTCCGAACCAGTGTACATCAATAGCACAGGTATAAATAATAGTTAAAATGGTTGTCTCTCTCTCTCTCTATGTAATTCTCTATATCTATCTATCTATCTATATATATATACATATACACGGTTACATGGGTATTTTTATGGGTGATTGATGATTATATTACTGTAATCACATTAATTATATAACTATTATAACTTAATATGGATTATATAAATGTGGTCTAGTGATGGTTAGCATGGTTCATCTTGATGGATTGCTGTGAGGTCGAGCTTGCAGCTGCCACAGCCGAACCGGTTCATCCCGGAGGAGCAAGCTCTGTTGGATTTTTTTGGGAAGATGATGAACATATGGGGATTGAAAGTGATTGAACTAGTTTACAAAAAAAGACTCACCATCCGGGAATCCCATCATTATCCATCCAATCATTCCAATCCTCGAATCCTTTTTGATTTACAATTTGACCAGAAAAGACCTCACCAGACTGCCAGGATTTTTCGTTACGTGCGCCTTCGGGCACCGGGCTGGAGACGAGCAAACTCCCAATGGAGGTATTGGCCCCCGCCCCGGTGACCAACGAGCCCATGCCCGGGACCTCAGAGGGACCTGGCTGTGACCGTGGCGCGCTGCGAGTTTCGATGTGTTGGGCAGGTTGCGCTTGTGGCACAAGATGGACAAAGCCTTCAAGACTCCCAGAGAGTATGTGCTTCGGCGATGATTTCGCGGTGGGATGATGTCTTGATATTTCGCAAGGGTGTACATTCCATTTAGCACATTCTAGCAGCTGGTTAGGTTTGACAGTACCCCAAGTCACAGCATCAAGAACTTTTTCAATTATAACTTCAGCATTATCTCACCATTCTCACCATGCTTAGATCTTCAAGGATAGCTTTTAACATGTTTTTAACCATAAAGATGACTCAGATGACCATCATTTTTTGATATTTTTCATATGACCAATGACCCCCATGGAAATTCCCATGGAGCTTCAGGTGCTGGCCCATGTGCACACCGGGACCTACAATGCAGGCCCCGAGGCGGTGGCCATGATGCGACTCTTCTGTGGGGTTGGCGCCTTGAGAAATCGATCGGTGCAGGTTGCCCTTTGGTAAATTAACATACCATCTGGTTATGACTCACATAGCCATGGAAAGATCCACCATTTTTAATAGGTAAACCATCTATTTCTATGGGTCATTTTCCATGGCTATGTTAAATAACCAGATGGTAGACCCTGAATCCATAGCCTAGTTTTAATGGAAACATATGGAAACTCATCTTCCAACCCCTACTATCTGCCAGGGTCGAACTGTTAATTTACTGGAGGGTACCCTCTGGTTATGACTAACAGTTCGCCATGGTTTTTCGATGGCCCGGTTTCGAAATAGATGATGTTGCTAGAAACCTCCATTTATTTGGGGGATTTCCCATGGCGAACTGTGAATGTCATAACCAGATGGTAATCACGTTATGTGTCTGTGAGGGTATGTGCCAGTGCCAGTGCCCCATGTGATTTGATCCATTTGCTTCGTCCCCCTGGGCCCCAGGTCGTGAGTGATGACCTGAACACCTTTGCCTACGATGCCAATGTTGCAGGGTCGGATGCTCTGGAGAATGATGATGACGAGGATGATGATGTTGGTGATGATGATGATGGTGATATTGTTATTGTTCTTGCCTTTTTTCATTTTCCTTTTCTTTTCTTCTTCTCTTCTTCTTCTTCTGCTGCTGCTTCTTCTTCTTCTTCATGTTCTTCTTCTTCATGTTCTTCTTCCTCGTGTTCTCATTGCCGTTCTGATCTTTCGCTCTTGCTGCTGTCAGGAAGTGGCTTTGACATGGCCCTTGTGTCGGCCAGTCGTTCTGTCTCCAGGTTGGGCTATTCCTTGGAATTTGCGGACAACCTTTCGTTGTCCGTGGGGGGCTTCAATGACAAGCTCCCAGATCTCATGAAGGCTCTGCCCGGACTGACTTCGTGAATGCTGGCAACTGGTTAACATAATAGTTTGAGGAATGTTGAGGAATCGGATAACCTAAGAAGATCCAAGAACATGATAGCAAAACACACAGGAGATCACAGGAGCCCCGGATGGCACACTGGTGGCACCAGGTGGTGGTAGAACGAGTTGCCGACGTTTTAGAAGACTTTGAAGCAGCGGGGAAAAGCATCCAGGACGGACACCGTGACACCGGCTTCTGAAAACATCGACTGAGGCATAACGTGTAGGACCTACAGATGGATTAAGCAGGGAAAGCGTAGCTAAACTATCATGAATCATGCTTAAAGGGTATCATGAATCATACGTATTGATAGATATTGAATGATATTGATAGGTACCTACAAAAGCTAGATGGAGTTTTTATGAGTTTTTAAGCACTTATTACAGAATGAATATATTTTTGCAATTCGAAGTCTTGGCAACGTTTGGCAACCTGGGCTTTGTCAGGATCCGGGATGGACATCCAAAACATGGTTTTTACAAAAGTGGCCAATGAAATCACTAGGGGTGCAGTCCCATGTATAAATGGATATAGACATATAGAAATATATACATATATATATATATATTTAATGATTTTAATGATATTTATACATATAGATTTATATTTCACCATGATTGTAGGGGCCATCTCAACTTACATTTTCACCTCCCCCGAGTATGGACTAAGTCAATTGCCCGCCAGGACGTGACAAGCGAGGAAGAACTCTGTGAAGCCTTGGGCGAGCGCGGCCAGGAGGGGGTGAAACCATGTAGAGAATGGAATCATTTCATAGATTTCATGCTAAATTGAAATATGGCTGAATGAAATCATTTCATATTCCCGGAATTGTATGGATTTAAGTTGATTTAAGTGCACTTTTTTTGAAGACCGGGAAACCTCAATAAGTATTTGGGAGAAAACAGGCGATTTTATGCGATTTTCCCCTAGAATGTTCCCTAAACGGATCCAATGACGTGTGTGTCATCGATCGATTCATAGGGATACTGCGGATTTGTACTCTATCCCCGGTAGCTTGACCATGGCACGCACGCAAACACACACGTATATATATATATATATGTATATATATATGTATGTATGCATAAATAAATAATAGATATATATAACTATTTAGTTAAATAGATAGATGAATAAATGAATAAATCGACAAGTATATGCATATATATATATATATCCATGTAAGATGTATATATCATGATATATTCATGCGTTCATGTCAATTTTTTACATGTATCTATCTATAGTATATCACCAAGATTTTGTCCAGTTTAGATTGTCAGGAGTTGGTGGAAAAGCTGGAGGTCCAGCGTCAAATTCTGCTGCAGGCGCGAGTGATTTGATGGCTGAAACCAGCTGGTTTCAATTGGTTTCTTCGATGTTCTGGGATTTTCTTGGATTTTCTTGTGCAAGTACCCTCTGGTTATGTCAAAATAGCTATTGAACATGGCCATTGAAATAGTGGATTTTCCCATGAAAAATGGTGATTTTCCATAGCTATGTTAGGTAAATTGTCTATCAAAAACCTGAAGAAACTCTTCCGGTGAGTAGCCACAAGACCTGCAGTGACGGTCCAGGACTATAAGAATTTTACCCGTTGGGGATCCCAGCGGATGAGTCGACAGGGGTTGTACCATGTTGATTTGTGAGATGTTTCCATAAATGGGGATACCCAAAATGGACGGTTTATAAGGGAAAATCCAACTAAAATGGGTGATTTAGGGGTACCCCTATTTTTTCTGTGTGCTCTTCTGGCTGGTATCGGTCACACCGTGAAAATCACGATTTTTGCCCGCGAAAAGTCGAAAAGTCGAAAAGTTCACATGCCAGGTGATTTCGGCTCGAAAAGTCGAAAAAATCGAAAAATTCGAAAAGTCGAAAAGTCAAAAAAAATGAAAAATTCGAAAAAATCGAAAAAATCGAAAAGTCGAAAAGTCGAAAAGCCGTACTTTTTGACTTTTTGACTTTTTGCGAACATTTTCCCTGGAAGAGTGATAAACCCCGTGGGGTTTTGGAGGCATTGGAGCACAGGCAGTATCCACGCACATGGTTTTTTATGGTTGTTTGGTTGCTCTTTCCCGGTCGAATGATTGGTTATACTTTCCAGGGGAGCAGGAAACTTGCAATCAGTGTATCAGGATTAGATTTTGTGTTGCTCATGTAGTGGGTTTCTGTATTTTTTTGTGTTGATTTTGTGGGTTTTGAAAGCTGGATACTGAAACCCCACAAAATTGCTGAGCAGGTATTTGGCTCAGGGCCACCAGGGCCACTACTGTCACTAGCTGTCTTGAGTTGCAACCAATTTAGAGGCCAATGCAACTCATCTTGCAACATCTTGCTACCAGTTTAGGGGGCAAATAGCACTCTCCAAGCGTCTCTCCAAGCGTCTCAAGATTTGTTTCCAGCTACTGCGCCGGTTTGAGGAGTGAAACAGTGTTCGGCGCAGCCAAACTGAGGCTTTCTGGTTGTGTCGCACGGATTCCACAGGGATGGGGCAGCATGACCCTGATCAACCAACAGGGTTTTGATGGGTTTTGAACAGTGCTCATTTGTCTGCATGGTGCCGTGGTGAAAATCCTCCATGATCTAATCCATTTGCAAATGATTAGCTCAACATGCTGATCCTCCTTTGGCACACGACGTGCAGCCTGGTAGATGTTCCAGACCTAATGGGCGTAGCATGACGCATGAGTGGAAACTTCAAGAGAACTTACCAGCGTAGCATGACGCATGCATGGAAAGTTCAAGAGATCTTACAGTAGAGTAGCATGACGCATGAATGGAAAGTTCAAGAAAACTTACAGTGGCGTAGCATGACGTATGCATGGAGAGTTCAAGAGAACTTCCAGTAGCGTAGCATGAGGCATGAGTGGAAAGTTCAAGAGAACTTACAGTAGCGTAGCATGACGTATGCATGGAAAGTTCAAGAGAACTTTCAGTAGCGTAGCATGACGTACGCATGGAAAGTTCAAGAGAACTTACAGTAGCGTAGCATGACGCATGAATGGAAAGTTCAAGAGTACTTACAGTAGCGTAGCATGACGCATGAATGGAAAGTGCCAGAAAACTCACCAGCGTAGCATGACGCATGAATGGAAAGTTCAAGAGAACTTACAGTAGCGTAGCATGACGTATGCATGGAAAGTTCAAGAGAACTTTCAGTAGCGTAGCATGACGTACGCATGGAAAGTTCAAGAGAACTTACAGTAGCGTAGCATGACGCATGAATGGAAAGTTCAAGAGTACTTACAGTAGCGTAGCATGACGTACGCATGGAAAGTTCAAGAGAACTTAAAAGTAGCGTAGCATGACGCATGAGTGGAAAATTCAAGAGAAATTACAGTAGCGTAGCATGACGCATGAGTGGAAAGTTCAAGGAAACTTACAGTAGCATAGCATGACATATGCGTGGAAAGTTCAGGAGAACTTTCAGTAGCGTGGCATTAGGCATGAGTGGAAAGTTCAAGAGAACTTACAGTAGCGTAGCATGACGCATGAATGGAAAGTTCAGGAGAACTTACAGTAGCGAAGCATGACGTATGCATGGAAAGTTCAAGAGGAATTTCAGTAGCGTGGCAAAAAAAAGAATAACAAAAGATATAAAAGTCCACTGATCTTGCTTGGACATGACATGTGCAATGCACTTCATATTCAACAAAACTGGACTTTGAAAGTCATGTATGCGTTCTTGGTAAAATAATAACAGTAAATAAGTAAGGAACAGTTGCATAGTTCTGAGTTGTCATGATACTGATAATGTATATATATATATATAGTGACTAGCATTAAAAAATTATAATATAATACAATACAATATCAAATATTTAAAAATATGATTTAAAATAGTATAATAAAATATTTGTAATAAAATAAAATACAATGTAAGAAATAATAAAATAATTTAATATAATATATTAATTATTATATAACATAATTTAATATAATATAATTTAATATGATATAGTAAATAAAATATATTATGATATGGTAATTAATGTAATAAAATATAATATAATATCTTATAATACAATGTAATAAATATATTTTGCTAAAATGTAATAAGATATAATATATTACATAATGTAAAAAAATCAAACAAAAATGTCCTGTATAATATAAATTAATTTAATATAGCATAGTATAAAATGATATGGTAAAATATCATCTGATACGATATAATATAACATCATAGGTAAAATATGTTTATACATAATATATTTTAAATATAATTGAAAATAAAAAATGCAATATAACATGACATCATGGGATGTCAAATATGTAAAAATATATATAATTTCCTTTAATACAATATCAAATATTTAAAAATATGATATACAATAGTATAATATAATCTATTTGAAATAATATAATGCAATATAATGAAAATATAAAATAATATAATATAATATATTAAAATATAGTAAATAATAACAATATGATATAACATATAATATTAAAAATATAATATATCATGATATAATATAAAATTCAAAAATATACTATACTATAACATGATAATAATTAACATATTACATAATAAATTATAAAAGAATAAAATATCATGTAAAATTACAAAAAATATAATATAGCATAGTATAGTATAATATGGTAAAATATCATCTGATACGATATAATATAACATCGTAGGTAAAATATGTTTATACATAATAGATTTAATTGTAATGCATTAAAAACAATGCAATAATTATAACAGAACATCATGGGATGCCAAATAGAATGATATGGTATTGTGATGTGTTGTGTATTAAAGAAAAGAAGTTCATAATATTAATCTAAAAAAATATAAGATCCTATAAAATTAAAAATAATATAATATAGCATAGTATAATATAATATGGTAAAATATCACCTGGTACGATATAATATAACATCATAGGTAAAATATGTTTATACATAATATATTTTAGTTATAATGCGAAATAAAAAATGCAATATAACATAACATCATGGGATGTCATATATTAAAAGAATAAAATATAATACAATATCGTATATTTAATATGTTGTAAAAGAGTATAATATAATATATTCCAATAAAATATACTACAATATGATGAAATAATATATAATATAATATAGTATAGTAAATAAAAATGTATCATGATATAACATGTAATATAATATTATAAAATTTAATAAAATATAATATAATGCTAAAAAAATATTATACTATAATATGATAATATATAGTATACTACACAATATCAAGAGAACTTATAGTAGCCTAGCATGACGCATGAGTGGAAAGTTCAAGAGAACTTACAGTAGCGTAGCATGACGCATGAGTGGAAAGTTCAAGAGAACTTACAGTAGCATAGCATGACATATGCGTGGAAAGTTCAGGAGAACTTACAGTAGCATAGCATGACATACGCGTGGAAAGTTCAGGAGAACTTTCAGTAGCGTGGCATTAGGCATGAGTGGAAAGTTCAAGAGTACTTACAGTAGCCGCAGTAGCGTAGCATGACGCATGAGTGGAAAGTTCAAGAGAACTTACAGTAGCATAGCATGACATATGCGTGGAAAGTTCAAGAGAACAATGCTACAGCAAAATATCGTCTGATACGATATAATAAAACATCATAGGTAAAATATGTTTATACATAATATATTTTAGCTATAATGCAATCAAAAATAATGCAATATAACAGAACATCATGGGATGTCAAATATATTTAAAAAAGTAATAATGATATAATACAATATCATATAATTATTTAAAATTTGATGTAAATTAGCATAATATAATATATTTTAGTTTAATAAAATACAATATGATAAAATAAAATATAATATAATATAATATAACATATAATATAGTAAAGAAAAATAAAAAATAGTAAATAAAAATATATTTTGATATGATATGTAATACAATAAAATAAACTATAATAACCGAAAAGTTAAAAAGTTCACATTCCAGGAGATTTCTGCTCGAAAAGTCGAAAAATTCGAACAATTCGAAAAGTCCAAAAGTCGGAAAAAATCGAAAAGTTCGAAAAAGTCGAAAAGTCGAAAAGTCGAAAAGTTCACATTCCAGGAGATTTTTGCTCGAAAAGTCGAAAAATTCGAAAAAATCGAAAAGTCGAAAAGTTCACATTCCAGGAGATTTCTGCTCGAAAAGTTGAAAAGTTCAAAAAATTCGAAAAATGCGAAAAGTCGAAAAGTTCACATTCCAGGAGATTTCTGCTCGAAAAGTCGAAAAATCGAAAAATTCGAAAAAATCGAAAAGTCGAAAAGTCGAAAACTTTTTGACTTTTTGATTTTTTGCGAAAAAAATTGCAATTCGCGCTGTGCGATTACCGGCGAGAAGAGCGCTTAGCCCTATTTTTTAGGAACCCCCCTTATGTTGATTTATGTTGATTTGTGAGATGTTTGCAAGGAGAAGAACCCTGGTCTGTCAGGGGCCCGGTGCCAATGACAGGGGCTTGCTGTGGCTTACTGTCACTTGTGGCAATTTGGTGTTTGAACCCCAAATTGCGCTGTGGAGAATATTAAGACAATTTAAGACATATAGTTGGCAAATAGCCCACTTGATTGCCTTTGGCTTATTCGGTCGCCAATGGATCACTGGCGACCGGATTCATCTAGCGGAACCGCCACGGCTTTGGGTGATCCCATGGCCATGACAATTTGATGGAGGCTTCCCAGCCATGGCCATGATTCCCAGTGAGGTTGGCAACTACTACTTGAGCCAACTGATGCTTCGCAAGTCCTGGCATCTCGATGAATACATTCAGGCGGCAACTGCGGCAAGTGCCAAGTGCATATCGTTCTTCCAGCCTATGAACAGACGTCGAAACCCAATCTTGTTTAGTAAAGATCACCTCAGTTTGAATTGGGGCCAAAAACGAGTGTTTGATATATTTCTTAGGTATGACTTGATAGGTAGTTATACAATCTGATAGCGTTATAACATGCTATAACAATCCCGAAATAGATATTAAAGTAAAATACTGTTAAAGTAGTGGCGAATGATATATATATATATATGTATATGAACAAATGTATACTGAATGCATAAAATCATTATTCTTCTTCTTATCATTATTATTTATTTTTTTTAAATCATCATCATCATCATAATAATAATAATCATCATCATCATCATCACCAGCATCACCACTATTACTATCATTATTATTCTGTATTTATTGGTATATCTATGTCTGTTAGACAAAAGGGGGTTAACTGTGATCAAGTTTGCTCGGGTCAGGTCCCGGCTTCGCTCCCATGTAGCTTCCGCAGGTGCTGGAAAACATGCCCGATCTCCTGGCCATGTCCGGAGCAGTGCGACAGGTGTGGATGTGACTCCCATGTGGCTGTGAACATGGAGCCCATGTGGTAGTTTTAGTAAGTTTTCCTGTAGTTGTGTAATATATTCTTGATCAAAAGACGTTGAGTTGGAAAACTTCCGAGTTGCCAAAGCACATGGCACATGTGTCCAAGTAGCTTTCAGCTCACCAGGACTAGGAAGTATCACTAGCTGCGGAAGTTCACGCCGGTGGTGGACACTAGCTGCGTGTGTCTCCTGTGGCTCGAGCGGTCGCCACCACAGTCCCACGTTTAGAAGTTGAGGTCGGGAAAGACCGAGAGCTCCTTTTACTTTTTTTTTTGGTCAAAAAAAACTGCTTAATGAAATGGCGGGTGCAATTTTAGCGAAAAGTCGGCTCTGTGTAAGTTTGGTACGAATCTCCTGTGCAGGATTCCTACTGGTGTTTGCAAACTGCATTGGAATTGGTGTCGATGTCTTGGTGTGTCCGTGCCATCCTGGATTGCAGTGGTAAATGTGCTAGAATGTCGCTTCTGTAACTTGGGAAGTGATAATTTCAGGTCTTTAGCTCTTATCAATGAGATTACTGATATGTCTTCAACTTCAGTTCTCGCTCCCTAAAAAGCCCTAAGGCTTTTATCCTATGGGTGGGTCACTAAGGAACGAGTGTGCATGTTGTTGACGCAAGCTTGCCGCAACTTGTAGAGCCCTAGTGATTGCTATCCGGGCAGCAGCACACCAACTTCATGACTGCTACGCCATGGATCGGGAATGCAACTGATGGTTGCTAAACCCAGTGATATCCGCGCACGAGGGAAGAATTAGCTCACAGAATGAGAGGGCTGGCATGGGCTGACAGAAGATGTTTCCCAGAGAGGTAGCTCAGAGAAGAGGTAGTTCGACGAAAATGGCTCAGAGATGCTCAGAGAACTAGCGAGAGAAGGCTTGGCTTGGAGACGGAGTAGCTCGAGGCTCGGAGAAGAAACACCCACAGAAAAGGCAGCCCGAAGAAGAACTAGCTCAGAGAATTTGCTGAGAGAAGAGTTGGCTCAGAGAAGACGTGACTGAGAGCAGAATTGTCTCGGAGAAGAGGTTGCTCAGAGAACACGTAGCCACAAGAAGTGGTGGTTCAAAGAACACACAGCTCATTCATTCTGGGATTCAACCATGTATTCAGTCATGCATTCATTCAGTCAATCACGCAGTCGATCAGTCATTCAGCTATTGGGCCATTCAGTCCGCGCCGGGAACTACCGGTAACATCAACCGACATATCCATACATATCCTAAACCAACTTTGAACTGGAGGGCCCCCTTCTTGTATGGGCGTTTGATCGAAACTATGCCGGCATACTCCCTGAAATGGCGCCACTTTCCATGGGAGGATGATGGTCTGAACCAGACGATTCCGCTTTGGAAAAAGTGGTGGTTTCACCCCAAAAACTTCGAAGCTTCGTTGGGTCATTCGGGGGATGCCCGAAAACCAAGACATGGCGCTGGAAGATGGCTCCCGGTGTTCTCGACCTTTGTCACAGCCCGGCCTAGCTGGTCCTCTTGAGTGCATGCTGCGTATCTCAATCTCAGGTCTTAACATGTCTTAACATGTCTTAAGTCATTCCCAATCCATTCGTTTTCCCAGTATGTTGGAAGTCCGTCTTTCATTTGCCCTCTAAAATTAAGAGTTCGACCCTGAACATAGTCATTTTGTAGTGGAAACTAATCTTCAAACCCCAAGATTAGCCAGGGCCAGGGTATCCAGATGTATCCCGCTGACTCTACCAACCTGGGGTTGTCCAAGACACCTGACTATTTGTTCTTTATTCTGGTTATTGCACAGGTCAATAACCATGCTCTTTTTCCTTTGGAACCTCCATTTGGTGTTCAAGACCATGTTTGGGATGTATCCAGATGTATCCAGGGTCGATGCTAATTTACTGGAGGATGCGGGAGGGTTTCCGCGGCCGAAGGCGCTATCCGCAGTGCAGGTGGACATGTTGGTGTCGGGAGACTCAGGTGGATTGGGAGATGGTGAAACGTGAAACTACCAGCAGAACCCCAAGTTACCCAAGTTGAGAAGTTGGTGAAATCCGATGTTTTTCTCTTGATGAATTACGTTTCTATCTTTTTTAGGCTTACTACACTGGTATCTGAAGGCTGATTTTTTTTTTAATTCTTTGGGGGTTGCTATAACATATGTATATGAAGATCAAGGACGAAATATAACATGAGAATTGAATAACATCACAAACCAACAACAGTTTGGGCATCGGCTGGGAAAACAGACTTTGGAGGGCTGACAAAAAGGACAATAAATGGCCTTCCTGCGAACATTTTGGCCGCCTCCATTAATACGAGCAGCCATGGACTTATTAAACCATCATGGTCCAAGAAATCAGGTGAAGAAAAATGTCAACCAAGTGAGCCATAGAAAATTTGATGGGTCATGATGGGTCAGCAGGCCAAGAATTACTGACAATCAGCCCTTAGACAGGTCTGAAACTGATTGAATCAGCGGCTTTCCTCGAGGTTTTCCCAGGTGCCAAACGAGGAAACTCTCGGTTTTGAACCTACGGTAGGGGGTGCGGCAGTTCCACGAATAAATGGGGATATTTCACCATAGGGGAGGTGAGGGGGCCCACATCTTAACTTATGGGGGTTTCTACTACCATGGTTATAACATGTTAAAAAAGCAATTGGAACCCCAGTTCTAGCCGAAAAACATGTTGTTTCCCCGGTAGTGAAGAATCTCTACAAGACATGCTTGGAACTGGGCTTCTCCATGGCGGTGTAAAGGGCGCCTCGGATCCATCTCGATCCGAGGCATGGCAATGCGACCCAAGACGCAGCCAAGGACTTTGCCGAGATCTTCTGTGGCCCTGCAATGATTCAATGGGCGCAATGGGCCATGGGTGTGATATGGTGTGATGTAGAAAGGCACTGAGATATAGGATGTATATGATGTATTGAGATATGATCTGACAATATCTGACATGTGACATGTATTGTTGACTTCTTCTTGATTTCTTGTTAACTATTGTTAACTATATAGTAATCCATAATAATCCATAATAATCCATAATAATCCTGATGATGATGCTAGTAAAGGGCCCCTAGTGGACAGATCAACGTGCAGTGGAGACTGAGGTACCAACTTGAAGCGCTTGGGTGCTAAGCCTCTTCCGGAGCTTCGAAAGAAGGAGGCACGCCAAAACAGGAAGAAAACCAGGAAACACTGGCGAATTTGGGCACATAAAAGTAGGGGAACGGCAAGAGTAGGAGATGAGGAGCTTGCAAAAGATGGGCGATAGAAACTGGGAAATCAAGAATGTTATATAGATAGAATTAGAGACCCCTCTTCTCTGTTCAACTGCAGAACGGTCAACATGTGCCTGCTACAACAGCCTAGACCAGGCTGATTTGTGGGTTTGAACAGTAACTAAACTGGCGTCGGTGTGACGTCGGTTTTGCATTTTACAGTAGGAACCATGCTAGCCATATATCAAAAAACTTTTATGTTGTTGAAGGGTGCTCAAAAAGTTGCAGCTTGTGTTGAAGTGTCTTGGGGTGGTATGAAAAGTCAAAATGCATTTTAGAATGTTTTTGTGGTGTCATATCCACTGTCTAGAGCTGAGAGAATTGGGTGTATGTGGACAAGAGATGAGCATACCAAAACGACAGGACCTTGCCAGCTTGTAAGAATGGGAAACCAGATTTGATCTGATTTATGGGCTGCTGCAGAACGGCCTTGCGAGACTAGACATGACGCAAACTTGTAGACGAGGTGCCATGTTCTTGAGGAAAGTACGAAACATAGGCTGCGAGTTCCAAATTACGACTTTCCATTACCCATAGGATCCATGTATGGTATATATATATATGGCAACATTTACCATCAATATACCCCAAATGTCAGCATATATACCATACATGGATCCTATGGGTTACAAACTGGATTTCACATGTCGTTTCTCCTGACCACTCGCCACCCAAAAAAAAAACCGCTCCCCAAGCGGCCAGACGTCCAAGACCAGCACATGAAGCCACCCCATTCCGGTCCATTCTGGATCAGGGCGGAACCAGGTCCATTCCATTCCGAGTTTTCAGGTCACCAAGTTGCCGAAAGAAAGCACCACGGTCTTCGAATTTGACCTGGCCAAGCTAAATCCAGCGCAGGAGAAACAGCGTTTCAGTCGCTTGCTTGTACTATTTTTACTAATCCCACTGCCGTATACATCGAAAAAAGTTGGCACCCAACCTGTGTCAACGCAATTTTTCAAGCAAAGGGCATAGAATATTGATAGAATAGAATGGGGAGTTTGTATGAGTTTACCTATCATTATATACACACACACATATATATACATATATATATATACATATATATGTATATATATATATATATCATTGTATACCAGTGACTGATTCCGTTTGTATATAATGAATTTTTCGGATGGTGAGGCTGCAGGGGATTTTTGACGGTTGGATGCAGGGCAGTTCCAGCAACAGAGATTTTTCCATAAAGGGGATGGTCATCCCCATGTCATCCCCCAACAGGATTTTCATAGGAATTTATATGCCATGAGCCATATATATCCATATATCTGAGTCCATGAGCCATATATCATCTAATTTGAGCGTGCCATAGTCGAATCATAAAGTGTTGTTTCTCTGAAGCCGCATGGGATGAAGAAAAATTACTCCATGGTTATTTCACATACGGAACATCGTCATTTTTAGATATTTTTAATCGGTAATTCATCATGTTTATATTCATATTTCGGGAGAACGTGTTTGGTCGCCCCAGTGCTTTTGCTGATTAGAATGCGCGAAACGTGTGTATACAGTTGAACACGAACGTTATTAGGGGGCTTGTGAAACGTGCACAATTTCTGTGACACGTGCACAACTTCTGTGAATCATGCACAACTGCTGGGAAACGTGCACAACATCTCTGAAACGTGCACATATAGGATACTTGAAAACACTGGGTAGGGGCGGTGAAACACGTTATACCCTTATATTGATATATGATATGATATATGATATATATATATATGATATATATATATAACATATATATATATAAATATTATATATATGTTTATCATCTATAAGTGGGCAATGGATTATTCCATAGCCCAAGGGCAATCCGCATCGATTCGAGGAGAACTGCTGCACACAGGTGGTCTACCAGGCAACCGCTTGCCCCTAGGAGTTGATTGTCCAACCCCCTAGGGTAACTTGAAAGAACTTGCGTATTTAATGATATGTATATGGTAAGTATATTATTGACCATGGAAATATGGTATGTATGATTGAGTATTTCACTTACTGACTGGTGCTTTTTTTACGGGAATTTTCGGGAATGATCCCAGTCCTCACCAGTAATAATCATCCCAGCAACCCCCAGCAACCCATCCATTCCCTGCTAAGCACCAGTAAGTCATGGACAGATCGGAATTTCGAGGGTATTTTCACCCAAATTTTGCTGTTTTTTTTTGGCTCAAACTTGACTCAGGTTGGAAAGGAAGGGAACTGTTGGGTGTCAGGTGGGCAAAACCAACGAAGACTTCAAGCGGGATGCCTGCCTGTCTTTGTCCTGTGGTCATCTCAGGGGCATTCCACATGCGCCTGGCTTCACTCGAAGTCGGCTGCGTCCATTAATTATCATTAATTTCAAAAATCAGAAACAGTTGCAGATTCTATAATACAGATTTTACATGATTTTACTATTTTTTTAATTTCTTTGGACCATATGATCCATGGTGACGGGGGTCAATTGAATGCCATTTCAATTGGCAAAAAACACGCCTTTTTGTGGCGATCAAGGTCACATCGCGCATGTGTCGGCCTTCCAGAAGCTACGAACGGAATTGCAGTGGCTAAGCGGAGAAGATCATTTTCAGCGACCGTTTAAACGGTATGGTCGACCCTCTTGGGAGCCCAGATATCATCAAAATCTTCTGAAAATGGGGGTTTGGGGAAAAAATCGCAGCTGTTGTTATCCGGGAAAGATGAGCGCCGCTTGACGCAAGGAACTGGTTGATTTGATGGTTGCGACCCAGTGTGCACATTCACTGAAGTTACGGGCGAGTGAGCTGGTATTGTTCGTTATTCTTTGAGTGTATGGTTTGAAACTGCTGTCAAAGGCTTACCCTGATTCACAACCATTCCTTTTTCTCGCTGGCCCTATCTTTCACCACCACTTGATAATTAACGACCATTGTGTTGCAGCCGTCAGCCAAAATTTAGTTGAATATATTTCAGTTCAGGACAGCACCGTTCCCAACACTTCCGAACATCATCGGAACGTCACCCATGGTTTATTGGGAAAGTCCCAAGCAACTTGGGGGCGCAGTTCCAGTTGCAAGCGGACATGTAACCATAGTTATAGGGGGTTCACATCTCAACTTCCTGACATTATACCCAAATCCCATGGGTATACCATGTGATACCACGTTATAGCCATAAAGTGCCATAGAAATTACCCAGTCCTACTAGTCCTACACTCCAAAAAAGTCTTGTTTAGCCTCCACAAGGCTGGGCTATATCGTCCAAGCTTTCCCTGCCGTTACGGAAGACGTTTGCGGCTTCTCCGTCCTGGTCCAAGGTAATAGGCAAGACCCTGGATACCCAATTGGTACAACTGGCTGATGGATGTTTATTCCCCAAATGGGAGAATAATAGGTTTTGACCCATCCCCATATTAATGTGGTAACCCAATAGCACATCATTCCCAGAATCACACTTCTTGCAAAGGCGTGTGTACATATATATATATAGATGCACATATGTATACATACATACAAATATGCACATACACATTAAAGGTTCTCGTAGGGGTTGCGCGCTAGATGGCCATCTTTTCAAATTTATCCATCACCCAATTCATTTGTCTCCCAGCCTCCCAATTCATTTATTGTCTCGGTCTGAATCATGGTGCCCGGCGCTCTGGATGTCTCCCAATTCATTGGTCTCCCGCTCTGGCTTATGGCGTCTGGCTTTTCGCATGTCTCCCAGATTCATTTGTCTCCCAGGTTTCCGGCTCTCCGCAATTCATTTGTCTCCCAGTCTGGCTGGGGTTGTCCGGCTCTCCGGTCATTGAACTCCCTGTCTGAATGGTGTTGTCCGGCTCTTTGGATGTCTTTTCTTTGCTTTCACTTGTCTCTCATCAGGTGTCTCTCGCAATGTGCTCATGTGCTCCCAATTAATTTGTCTCCAATCATCGTTCTGCCTTTGTGGTGTCCGGCTTTATCGCCTGTTTGCTTTTGCGTGTCTTCCATCATTTGTGTGTTTGTCTCTGTTCTGTACTTTACTCCCTTTGTCTCTTCTTGTTGTCTCAAGATAAAATCATGTTCCATTGTTCCACCATGTTTTTTTGGTGTTTTACCATGTTCTACCACTTGTCGCCTACCTTGTATACCTTTTATTGTCTCAGATACAAATGGCGTGGCCAAAAATCGAAACCCTGTGGCATCAGAAAATGTTGCTTGTGGTTCATGCACACAGACGCTGCGATGGATAGGGAATAGCATGGAATAACTGTTTAGGGCCTATGGGGGGTGTAATTATGGTGCTTCATCGTACGTTACGTTCTACTGTATTTGCCGGTGGGTGAAGTTCAGGAGTGGAGGGATCTGCACCTCTGAGCTGGCTTGTGAGAAAGCGCTTACTGACGGCTCAAGATAGCCCCGTACATAAACATGGAGTTCGAAGATGAACGAATTTAGATCAATACCCAAACCCGCATTTTTCCTCGATGTGTCCGACCTCTGGTTTATGTTTATATGTTTGGTGTTAACGATGGCCCCAGAGTTTTTTCCCAGGGTGCCAAGTCGGTTTCCGCCAGGGAGCACCCAAAAGATGTGGATCAGCTCATTGAAGATTGGCTGGCAGATTTCGGCCAGGACCATTCCTGGGATCTCCCATCAGCAACTCCATGGCAATGTCTCGAATACTGACACGCAAGCTCCAGCCATAAAACTGGGATAAGCTGAGTCAGAGCATTTGACAATTTTTTTTTGGGATATTGGTTGGATATTGGCGCCTCTAAGCGATCTTAGAGATCTCTTTTAGCGGCTTCTCTTATCGTGCCAGCTATCGTGCCTGCTTTCCAGGAATTAGAGGCAATGAGCGATGAGAATTTTCGAAAGAACGTCCAGGCCATGGTGAATGAGAGGACTCAGCGCTATTCTCGCCAGGGTCCTGGCAGAATCTGGCGGAATCTGGCGGAAAAATAGGCGGAAAAATAGGCGGTCATAGGCGGTCAGGAAGTTCAAGGATTCAGGGCTTGGGTTTCAGGGCTTCAAACCATTTCAAAACTCCTCTTGGTTTGATGGATTAATGTCAACGCCAGATTCACAAACCAATGTTGCCATGGTTGATTGGTACGCCCCAAATCCTGATATTTTGCTAGTAAAAATGATACCTCCCCCATTTGGGAACTGTAAATGAGTCGGTTGAGGGGTTCAAAAATTGAGTGCCTGTGTTTTGAAGGATGGTAAAATAGCAAAATGTTTCAAACCACCAGTTCCAACGCATTCTCCAATACATTTGGGCAGTACAATGCCCTGGATGAACAAACCTCCGAGGTTTGGTTCAAGAGACCACCCGTCACTGGGCGGAGATTCTTCCCCGAAGGTGCGGCTGGCGAATAGCAGCACTGGCTAAACGGCGAAACCTGAGAGAAGCAGGAAAACAAGGTCTGAAAGCCTATCAAAAGCCATGAAAAACATCATGAACGTCCTAAAATCTGAAGAGTTTTGAAAGCAAGGCAGTGAAAAAATATGAAAAAATCAACAACCAGTGGCTGATTCAGGTACAAGTTCTCCAGAGTCGTTGAAGCGACTGAAGCTTTGGAAAACATCCAGAAAGAAGAGGCCCTCTCAGCTCAGTTCCGGGTTCCGCACACCTGGCGTATTGATTTTATGTTGATCTTATACACATCTTATACACATCTTACGGTATATATGATGAGCCATGGGACTGAGGAAGTCCAGTTGGTCCGGTGATTTATTTCACTTGGGTGCAAACCAGAGCTGTGGATCTTGTAACATTTGTATCTGGGATGGCCAGTCAAGGACCCAAGTATGATGCTTTGCAGTATTCATCCCGGCCCTCCAGGTGTTAGAATTCTTCAAGGAATACCTTGCCAAGGGAGCTGCTAGTCGCAGGCGCCCTTTGCTCATGCCATGCTGGGCAATGTCATGGTCATGAGTCATGGATCCTTTGGCAATTGGACATCGATGATGTCGATGTCAATGGGCAAGCCATTCATCATCACACTCTAAAAACGGTGCATTTTCCGGCCATGTTTGACTCCCAGAGCATAGTGTGCAAGTGTTGATAGTGTTGTGGTTCAGATGTGGCATGACTGCACCATTTTAAGCACCTCCATTTTGTTGTTTGTTGGATGCTGGTATATGCTGGTCTTCTTTTTTAACACTGTTTCTTGGGAAGCTCCAGAAGATTTCACATCATTCTACGTGCCAGCTCTATCATGCAGAGGGGTGGTGAGCACTGAGATTGGCAGGAAACTGAGCGTTCGCGTCCTCGGAACTTCTGCGGGCGATGTGAAGAGTGAGGTGGAAGAGCAACTTGGCTCCGGTGAAGGTACCTGGGGTCAGTGGGTTTTTATAGCTCTGGCGGCGGTCAACGTTTTTGGACATTTCGGGATTCGCCAAAACTAAGCTTATTACGCTTCGCAAGCTGCGTTGCGCGATCCAGAAACTATGTGCTTAGAAACTTCTGCGGCCAGGAAACGGCCATTTGCTGAATTCCAAATCTATACCTGTCTCCGAATCCTACTGGAAGAATTGCATGGTACTGATCCTTGAAGTGTGCGCCTTTCATATTTATTCATTTTTGATTATACATTTCTATAGATTAAGTCCTGGTGAATTTAATTATTTGGCATCATTTTTTTTAAAAGATCTATAAGATTATTATTATGCACCGCAGAAACCCAGGATATCCCAGGATACTTTCTCAGCACTTGAGGCCAGATGTGTTACTCACATCTCTGGAGGACTTGCGGCGCTTCCATGGCGTCACAGAGTGTGGGCCATGGATAGATTTCATCACGAAATGACTAGAAGGATGGGAATTGGATTGGGGGAGATTGGGGAAGCTATCCCGAAATAGACGCACTTTTCAGGTGAGTGATTTGTAATTGATCCAGCCATATTGTTGGTTACATTAGTGTTATATTCCCATTGATTTTGCCATATTTTGCCCAAAAAAAGGTATAGAGAGATCCATGGAAAAACTACCAACTGCACGTGGGGTCCAACCTGGATTGGTTTGTTCCGTCCGGCAAGGTCCTTTCCTCCAGCAGCCTTCTCTGAGATGCCAACGTCGGATGAGTGAGTCGAGCTGTGGGAAAAGGTGCTGTGATGTGCTGTGGGCCCTGATGGGCCCTGTGAGCTGCCGATTTTGAGTTGCCACGAGGCCCTCGCGCCTGCGGCTTTCAGGTGGGCAGCAAGCGACAAGCGACAAGCCGCGCTCAAATTGATGTGGGAAGCGATAATGAGCACATCCTGAGCACTAACTCGTTTTCGCAGTTTCGCAGAGCATCAAAACTTGGGGCTAATGAATGTTTATGATTATAATCGATTATTTATGCACCTTTCTTATCGTTTCTTCACCATTACTGACCACATCCAACGCAGAGCCCACCATTTAGGATTGGTCATGGGATTTGGTGCAGACATATTGGCTCAGCCCGAACAGTCCCCCTCCGTTCCCCTGGGGTTGCGAGTGTTGCAGGCTGCCTGTGGCTTCAATGGGATACCAGTGACGAGTGAAAACATGTGAAAACCCATGGGAAAAAGTGGAAAAATAATGAAACATCTATAGGAACAAGTTGCCGAATATACCCTCAATCCGGGGCCAAATCTTGCCAATCTGCCAAAATTCGCCAGTTCGTCAGTTCAATGGGGCTGCAGGATGTTCTTATCATGTTTCATGGGGCCCGGCAGGCCAAAGGATGTCGAGGCAGCCAGCCAAGCGGCCTGAGTTGGAAATTGACATTGACGAGGCCGCGGGGAACGAGATAACTCCAGTTGATACAGAGATGATAAAGGGAAGTCCCTAAACGCCTGTTTTTTTTCAAAGCACCACCCTTGAGTCTTGAGGGGTGTTTCCCAACAAAAGCAGGGTCATGGCACCGAGAAAAACGTTAGACTTTAGATGTCGATACTGGAAGGTTTAAAAGCCTGCTCATATGCTCATGAGATACCAAAGTAGGATCAATTCAAGGCATACTACGGCATTCATATGCAACGTATTTCTAGTTGATATGTTTTAAACGTAAAAGCAAGGACATACGATGGTGATGTTGAAATATAAATAGCAACAACATGCAACAACAATACTAGCAGAAATTAGTACAACAAGTATACCAATGATCAAATCGCAACGAATCCCCAGCGATCTAGGCTGAGCAACTGCTTGCGCTGGATCAAGTAGCCCTCGAGAAGGCTGCTCCGCTCTGGCTCCGCTTTTTTCCTCTGACAACGAGAGACATTAAGTCATTAAGTAGTGCCCTCCCACGAAGCAAAACAGTTTGATCCTGAAAATAGCCAACATTTAGATAAATTTAGTGGAAACCAATCTTCCAAGCCCTATGCGACAGGGTCGTCATGTTAATCATGTTAGCTGTGGAACGGTATGAACCCCGCTTTGAAAATGATCTATAAATGGTAGATGTTCCATGATTTCCATATGGAGAAATTTGCTGGAGCATAGCCCAGTTTCTCCGTTTTTATCGGACATGTTTCCCCAAAGTCGAACATCTTTGAGACACACCCCAACCGGAAGCCTGATACTGCATTGGAATGTATATTGGATCTATTCATGAATTCGGGTTTCATCTATAGGGGGAAGTTCATTCTGGATGGGATCAAGCGGGACGACAAGCGGATTAACATGGCAGATCGCAGCGCTGAACTTGATGGCGATAGAGCTATGAACCTATGGGATGGAATGGGTAATGGGGTTCCATTTTTTTTCGACAGCCGGTTTTTTTTCTTTGCCCAGTGTGGCCAAAGCCAAACAAATGTCACTTGTCACTTGACATGGAACTGTGGTTCGTTATCTCTCACATTGGCTCAACAACATTTGCGCAAATGAGAGATGGCGAGGTATTGAATTTCGGAATATTTAGGCGTCCGTTTCAAGTCAGCATGACATCGCAACTGCAGCTTTAACGAGTCGGCAAGTTCTTTTTTTTTGCATTCAATTCAACAGAAACGGCTGACAATTTCGATTGCTGTATGCTCCAAAAAGTGGAGCCCGAAGACGAAGTAACTGACCGCACGCGGAAAGTTGGCTACCTATGGCATTTAGTAGCACTGATATATGTATATACATACATACATCCATGCATGCATGCATGCATGCATGCATACAGCATGCATACATGCATACATACATGTACATACAATACATGCATGCATGCATACATGCATACATACATATATACATGTACATACATACATGTACATACATACATACATGCATGCATACATACATACATACATACTTACATACATACATACTTACATACATACATACTTACATACATACATACATACTTACATACATACATACATACACATACATATACATACATATACATACATATACATACATATACATACATATACATACATATACATACATATACATACATATACATACATATACATACATATACATACATATACCTACATATACATACATATACATACATATACATACATATACATACATATACATACATATACATACATATACATACATATACATACATATACATATATATACATATATATATACATATATACATATATATATACATACATGCATATACATACATACATATACATATACATATACATACATACATACATACATACATACACATACATATACATACATATACATACATATACATACATATACATACATATACATACATATACATACATATACATATACATACATATACATACATATACATACATATACATACATATACATACATATACATACCTATACATACATATACATACATATACATACATATACATACATATACATACATATACATACATATACATACATATACATACATATACATACATATACATACATATACATACATATACATACATATACATACATATACATACATATACATACATCTACATACATATACATACATATACATACATATACATACATATACATACATATACATGCATATACATACATATACATACATATACATACATATACATACATATACATGCATATACATACATATACATACATATACATACATATACATACATATACATACATATACATACATATACATACAAATACATACAAATACATACATACACATACATACATATACATACATATACATACATATACATACATATACATACATATACATACATATACATACATATACATACATATACATACATATACATACATATACATACATATACATACATATACATACATATACATACATATACATTCATATACATACATATACATACATATACATACATATACATACATATACAAGGGGGCAAGCGTGGGAATATTGAATTATAGAAAAAGATGTGGAGTGGCATACATATTCCATTAACCTCCCAAAAAAAGGGGGTGTGTGCAATTGTGGATCCATGACAGGAATGCCAACTATGGGGGAGCCCCCAGCCCAACATTACTGTATGGGAAAAATAATCTATGGCAAAATAAAAGAATTATGAAAAAAATAATTAATGGAAAAACCGGGCTGAGATACAGCGCCCTAGCCCCCTGAGGGTACAGGAAAATCAATTATGGAAAGAAGGGCCACCGCCAAGAAAGGGTAGGCGAATGAAAAGAAAAAGCGAGTGAATGGGGCGAGCACCTTGCCGAAGATATTTGAACCCGTAGGTGGAAAACCTAATCTTTGTGGAAAAAAGTCGGGACGCGAGCGCCGCCGGACGCGAAGGGGGAAGGCGGGGGGAGGCGTCACAGAAGGGCGGCTGGGCGAGACCGACATACAGGAGCAGACAGAGACAGATAGGAGACGAGACGATATGACAGAAAGAAGACAGAGACAGAATAAGTGGAGATAGAGACAGGACATAGACACGAGACAGACAGAACACAGGCAAAGACAGAAGACAGACAGACAGACGAGACAGAGACTCGACAGAGACAAGACCGAGTTTGGATACTACGAGACCAGACATTAGACAGACAGGAGCAGGAACAGTGAGAGCAGACAGAGCGCAGACGAGGACCAGACAGTAGACAGACATGAGACAGAAGATGAAGACAGGACAGACATATACAGGACAGGAGACAGACGTTGAACATACATATACATACAGTATACATACATATACATACATATACATACATATACATACATATACATACATATACATACATATACATACATGCATACATGCATACATGCGTACATGCATACATGCATACATACATACATACAAACATACAAACAAACAAACAAACAAATACACACACACATATATGTATATACATACATATGCATAATTCATTTTTAATATATACATATAGATATTGATAGAGATATTCAGGTTATACTTATATGGCGGTTTGGGTTGGTGGTTTGGAAGTCTGGGAAATCAGAGTTATGTGCAAAATAGATTTGAAAAATGTGTTTTTTTTGTGTGTTTTGTGTTTGTTTTATTTTTTGTTTAACTAATCTAATCTAATCTAATCTAATCTAATCCTAATCTAATCCTAATCTAATCTAATCCTAATCTAATCCTAATCTAATCTAATCTAATCCTAATCCTAATCCCTAATCCTAATCCCTAATCCTAATCCCTAATCCTAATCCCTAATCCTAATCCCTAATCCTAATCCCTAATCCCTAATCCCTAATCCTAATCCCTAATCCTAATCCTAATCCCTAATCCCTAATCCTAATCCCTAATCCCTAATCCTAACCCCTAATCCTAATCCCTAATCCTAATCCCTAATCCTAATCCTAATCCCTAATCCCTAATCCTAATCCCTAATCCTAATCCTAATCCCTAATCCTAATCCCTAATCCCTAATCCCTAATCCTAACCCCTAATCCTAATCCCTAATCCTAATCCCTAATCCCTAATCCCTAATCCTAATCCCTAATCCCTAATCCTAATCCCTAATCCCTAATCCTAATCCTAATCCCTAATCCTAATCCCTAATCCTAATCCCTAATCCTAATCCCTAATCCTAATCCCTAATCCTAATCCCTAATCCTAATCCCTAATCCTAATCCCTAATCCTAATCCCTAATCCTAATCCCTAATTCTAATCCCTAATTCTAATCCCTAATTCTAATCCCCAATTCTAATCCCTAATTCCAATCCTTAATCCTAATCCCTAATTCTAATCCCTAATCCTGATCCCTAATCCTAATCCCTAATCCTAATCCCTAATTCTAATCCCTAATTCTAAATCCTAATTCTAAATCCTAATTCTAAATCCTAATTCTAAATCCCTAATTCTAAATCCTAATTCTAAATCCTAGTTCTAAATTCAGTTCTAAATCCTAGTTCTAAATCCTAGTTCTAAATCCTAGTTCTAAATCCTAGTTCTAAATCCTAGTTCTAAATCCTAATTCTAAATCCTAATTCTAAATCCTAATTCTAAATCCTAATTCTAAATCCTAATTCTAAATCCTAATTCTACATCCTAATTCTAAATCCTAATTCTAAATCCTAATTCTAAATCCTAATTCTAAATCCTAATTCCAAACCCTAATTCTAAACCCTAATTCTAAATCCTAATTCTAAAGCCTAAATCCTAATTCTAAGTCCGAATTCTAAATCCGAATTCTAAATCCGAATTCTAAATCCGAATTCTAAATCCGAATTCTAAATCCGAATTCTAAATCCGAATTCTAAATCCGAATTCTAAATCCTAATTCTAAATCCTAATTCTAAATCCTAACTCTCAATCCTAATTCTAAATCCGAATTCTAAATCCGAATTCTAAATCCGAATTCTAAATCCGAATTCTAAATCCTAATTCTAAATCCTAATTCTAAAGCCTAATTCTAAATCCTAATTCTAAATCCTAAATCCTAATTCTAAATCCTAATTCTAAATCCTAATTCTAAATCCTAATTCTAAATCCTAATTCTAAATCCTAATTCTAAATCCTGATTCTAAATCCTAATTCTAAATCCTAATTCTAAATCCTAATTCTAAATCCTAATTCTAAATCCTAATTCTAAATCCTAAATCTAAATCCTAAATCTAAATCCTAATTCTAAATCCTAATTCTAAATCCTAATTCTAAATCCTAATTCTAAATCCTAATTCTAAATCCTAATTCTAAATCCTAAATCTAAATCCTAAATCTAAATCCTAATTCTAAATCCTAATTCTAAATCCTAAATCTAAATCCTAAATCTGAATCCTAAATCTAAATCTTAATCTAAATCTAATCTAATCTAATCTATCTTTCTAAGTATCTGTCTATCTGTTTGTTTGTCTGTCTGTCTATCTATTTACTTATCTAATATATCATATCCAATCTATCTATTTGTTTGTCTGTCTATATATCTATCTATCTATCTATCAATCTATCAATCTATCAATCTATCAACCAATCTCATATATCTACATAATCTATCTATTTATTTGTTTGTCTATTTGTCTATCAAACTAGTCTAATCTTCTCTGATCTTATCTAATCTAAGCTAATCTAATCCAACCTCTCTAATCTTTCAAGCCTGTCTATTAATCTATCTAATCTATCTAATCCACCTAGTCTACCTTTTCTATCTGATCTATGTAATATGCCTACTCTATCCAAGTGACCTTACCTATCTATTCTATCTACATGAAAGCAAAGCAGAGAAAAAAAAAGTTTCTCTTGAAACAAATTCCATTGCGGTCCTATCCTGTACAGTACTCTGACTGATGCAGGTTTCATGGAGTTTCCATGGAGTTTCCATGCAGTTTCCATGCAGGTTTCATGTTGGTTACATGCTGGGTTTGCTGATTTAGCTTACTGGTGTGTAACCTCCATGACAACTCCCTCGAACCTGCATGGAATCTGCATGGAACCTCCATGGAACCTGCATCAGGCAGAGTGCATGGTAAAACCAACAAGTGTAGATAGAGGCATCACCTCCATAACGCACATGGAAGCTGCATGAAATCTACATCAATTCTCCATGGAACCTGCATGGAACCTCCATGAAAACTGCATCAGTTAGAAGGCGCCATGCAACCATCACGTTTAGACACAAGAAACAACGGAACCTACATGAAACCTCCATGAAACCTACATCAATTCTCCATGGAACCTGCATGGATACTCCATCAAAGAAGCGCCATACAAGCACCAGGTGTAGATACAGGGAAGAGAGACTTTTTTTTAGTGGACACTACGTGGAAACCATCAGACGCTTTGACGCAAATTGATCGCAAATCGATCGTAAATCGATCGTAAACTGATCGTAAAAAACCGCACAAAAACTGTCATAGCATCTGTGCATTTTGATGTCGTTTTCACTAGGTCATCTGTCTTTGTTGATGTCCCTTTTTGTTTCTGCACTGGAAAAGTCAATTTCTTCCAGAGTTTCTATTTATCCTGAGTGTTCACTGCTTGGTGGTTTTGATTTTGGCAAGGTTTCAAATGTGAATTTTTGTTTGATGTCATTTTGATGGAGTTTTATGTCTGTCTCGGTGTCAACATATAATATTGCAAACTAAGTTAATTAAAAGACGAAACCACCAAGAGAAATGAACTCACTTATGTCATCTTGGATTCTATGATCACCAAACCATATGAATATATGAATTGGCAAGTGCCGTTTTCTACAGGCCTTAGGTTCTTGTCGATGTCATATTGATGTTGTTTTATGGCCTTCTTATTCGTTTTTAGGCCGATGTCAAATCGATCGACAAAGGATCGCAAAATGATCGCAAAACAACGTCGGAATCCTACATCAAAATGACACATTACAAAGTCCACACTTGAAACCCTGGCTTTGCCAACATCAAAACCGCCAAGCAACGAACACTCAGGATAAATAGAAATTCTGGAAGAATTTGACTTTTCCAGTACAGAAACCAAAAGAAACATCAGCAAAGACAGATGGCCTAGTGAAAACGACATCAAAACGCACAGATGCTATGACAGTTTTTGTGCGATCAATTTAGTTACGATCGATTTGCGATCGATTTGCATCAAAGCGTCTGATGGTTTCCATGTAGTTTCCATTAAAAAAAACTCGAACATGTTCCCTGTATCTACACCTGATGATTGTACGGCGTCTTCCTTGATGGAGTATCCACGCAGGTTCCATGGAGAATTGATGTAGGTTTCATGGAGGTTTCATGTAGGTAACCGTTGTTTCTTGTGTCTAAACGTGATGGTTGCATGGCGCCTTCTAACTGATGCAGTTTTCATGGGGGTTCCATGCGGGTTCCATGGAGAATTGATGTAGAAATTCATGCAGTTTCCATGTGCGTTATGGAGGTGGTGCCTCTATCTACACTTGTTGGTTTTATCATGCACTCTGACTGATGCAGGTTCCATGGAGGTTCCATGCAGATTCCATGCAGGTTCCAGGGAGGTGTCATGGAGGTTACCCACCAGTAAGCTAAATTTGCAAACCCAGCATGTAACCAACATGAAACCTGCATGGAAGCTCCATGGAAAATCCATGAAACCTGCATCAGTCAGAGTACAGGATAGGACCACACGGCTTCAAGAAACTGTCTTTCCCCCATTTCAAAAATAAATAGACAAGTACAGAAAAATGCACTAGAATTCAATAATCAATTAAACAATCACGTGAAATTATTGGACATTAAATAAGTGTACATTTTCCGAGATACAAGATGAATATCAATTCAAAAACAAACCTAATCTGGTAGCAATCATTGTTGTTTTAAATTTGTTTTCTTTATTTTCAACGATTTCATTGTTTGCAGGGTTTGATCTTTTTTGTTTTTTCTAAGTTTACAAAACCATCAATTCCCAGACTTCCAAACCACCAACCCAAACCACCACGTAAGCACAAGTTGAGATATAGATATATGATATATGATATATGATATATGATATATGATATATGTATGCATATATGTAATACACATAGCAATCCCCAAACAGATAGAAACTTCAAATCCTGCTGGAATTGTAACGAATTACATTTCATGTATTGAGGGTTGCAAGAAAAATAAGTCATATTTGGATAGTGTGAGCAGTTCAAGAATTCATGCTTATTTGCTGTGTGAAACAGGTGAAAATGAAAGACGCCGATTCGCAGGTCTCTTGGCAAGGTCTTCAGATGCAAATCCGTGGTTTTTGATGAATGACATGATGGATCTGGGAAGTTCAAATGGTGTTTTTCCCCACCTGCCAGGTGAGGGTTGTTAGATTTTATCAGAGCTGTTCTCCTCCTCCTCCTCCTCCTCCTCCTCCGCCTCCGCCTCCTCCGCCTCCACCTCCGCCTCCTCCGCCTCCTCACCCGCCGCCTCCTCCTCGCAGTCCAGATCCCAGTGGGCACAGCCGGACCTCCACCGCGAGCTCCAGATCCCAGTGGGCACTGCCGGACCTCAACCGCGAGTTGCAGATCGCAGTGGGCACTGCCGGACCTCAACCGCGAGTTGCAGATCGCAGTGGGCACTGCCGGACCTCAACCGCGACTTCCAGGTCGCAGTGGGCACTGCCGGACCTCAACCCGACTTCCAGATTGCAGGGGGCACTGCCGGACCTCAACCGCAGTGGGCACTGCCGGACCTCAACGGGAAGAATATCAGAAAAGATTTCAGATAGAATGTCAGAAGATATGCCAGATAGAATGCCAGAAAGAATGTCAGAAAGAATGTCAGAAGATATGCCAGACAGAATGTCAGAAGATATGCCAGAAAGAATGTCAGAAGATATGTCAGATATAATGTCAGAAGATATGCCAGATAGAATGCCAGAAAAAATGTCAGAAGATATGCCAGATAGAATGTCAGATAGAATGCCAGAAGATATGCCAGATAGAATGCCAGAAGATTTGCCAGATAGAATGCCAGAAGATATGCCAGAACATATGCCAGATAGAATGCCAGAAGATATGTCAGATAGAATGCCAGAAGATTTGCCAGTAAGAAAATGTATAAATGTCATGGTGGGGATCACACGAAGTAAAGTAATTTCTCTTCTCGTCAACCATGGCTTGCCGGAAAAGCCACCATTGAGTTTCATGATTTTCCCAGCTACAAATCTCCATTGAGTTCGGGGATTGTTCCATATTTCTGCATGCCTTTAGTTTGGGGATTTCCCAGTTCCATCCACCCAGGAGCCGGGATCCCCCACACTGCTGGAGTGGTTTCAAATGACCAGGACCGTGAAATCATGTCCAGCAAGTGACTCGGCCATTGCTGCAGAGGATGTAAGAGGATGTAAGAGGATGTAAGAGGATGTAAGGGGCACCAAAATGTGTTGATTCTGGTTGTGCCTGTTCCTGGCAGCTTCAGTCTTTAGATGACCAGCTGGTCGTGGGGCAGTCTGGTCGCTCTGAGGTGAATGTGGCCAGTCTCGAGACTTTTCGGATGTGGACAACAGTGTCACGGAAACCAGGGCACCCTCCTCCACTGAGCTTTTAGGGTGAGCTGAGCTCTGGGATGTGGGTGGGCTGGATGAGATGATAGGAAGTTGTAGGAAGCTGTAAAATATAGGGAACAGGGAGGTGATGAATCATGATGATAGAAGATGATAGCCAAAGTAGCCTTTTCATGGATCGGGGCTGTGGCTAGTGATTTTCAGTACTAGCCGTTAGCCGATTGTGGGCCCCCTTCCAAACAAGCATTCGCACAGAGCTCAGCTTTAGGAGTGGAAATCCCATTGTCGACAATAGGATCTTGGCAGAGGTACATCGTGCTATGGATGGATTAGAAGATATTGGAAGATATTAGACGATGCTGTAACTTATGATTATATCTCCCAAGCATGGGTAAAAAGACGGGTTCGCGGTAGAATCCGGGTCATCACTCAGTAGCTGGTGCCACCCGCGTGGCCAGGTGTACGCCAGATCATTCTCCGATGGCTCAGAAGACCAAGTTATCAAGCCAGGCGGCACCATTTCAGCCAACGACAGCTCGCTGGGTGGCGGTTCCAGTGCGCTGCGTCAGGCCTGCACAGACACAGTGGTTTGTGCCAAACGCAGGATCAACCGGCCACGCCTGGGGGGATTGCGCACCATGTGCCTTCTTCCATACCACCGGCTGTGTGAAAGGCCAGAGCTGTTCCTACTGTCACCTCTGCGGGCCATGAAAGGAACATTTTGGAGCTTTGTAATGGCCCAACCCCTCTCGTGCGCAAAAGTCAGCAGACACGTCGGTTCCTGCACAGAATTGTTATAACTAGAATGGCCAGTCGTTGAGTGGATATTCTGACTGGGGCTCTGATACAACATGTTCCAACAACCCACTATGATTTAAACGGGTGAAGGCGACACTAGAAAAGTACATAATAAATGCAACAATAGCACTTGTTCTCCAAACAGTGTGTCCACACTGAGGGGTTCTTACGGTAAGAGTTAAGGCCGGTGCTTGATCAGGGTGCTTCATCTGGGTTCCGGTAAATTCTCGCATAAAATGGCTCTTGTGACATTTCGACTGCGCAGGCTCGCACAAAGTCTGCGCCGCGGGTTCTCAAGCTCTTGATCTTGTACAGGTCCTTGTGAGAAGCTCTTGTCCTCTCGGTGTCCTTACTTGATGTGGTACAGGTCCTTGTGAGAAGATTTTGTGGAGATCCTGTTGAAATCCTCCTCAAGCGGTCCTTTCAGTAAGGTCTTGAAGATCCTCTGCATCTTCTGGGATGCTCATAGGAAGTTCTTGTCTAAACATCTTCCGGGCTCCTGCCTAAAGATCTACATAGAAGGTCCTGCTGCTGCAGTTGCGTTAATGTCTAACCGTCTAAGCTCGTCTGTTACTGTTCCATAGCTACTATTGCTAGTATCTGGTACGTTCACTTCCTACCCCCCACACTGTTTGGGGTCTCTTGCCGGCTTTTTTTAAAAGAATAACAACCTTTGCAGCAGTAATCGTTGTAAGGCTATGGGTAGAGTATGTATATTTTGATACGCGCTTTTCTTATACCTATGTGCTTTTCTTCCCTCCATAGTGCCCTGTATGTATGTATACATGCAGATATTTAACGTTATATCATATAGATAGTCCTTTGCACACATATATAATATTATATTATGCAGAATTATCTGCAGCTGAACTCTTCGAGAAGGCGATGAGGAGAGAGAGAGAGAGAGAGAGACAGATAGAGAGAGAGAGAGAGCTAGACATGTACACCCACACACACACTGTCACACACGCGGGCACACACACACATATATAATTATATATATACACGCCTTTATATGCACATATTCATTTTATAATAAACCCACATGTCCACATATAAATGCACAGAGAGACATGCACAATAAAAATGTACATATTTTCATCTAAACATAACTCATTTTTACACATACGCACGCGCATACACACTGTGGCACATGTACATACGCACATGTACATACATACATACATACATACATACATACATACATACATACATACATACATACATACATACATAAATATATATATGTATGTATATGTATTCATATTTCTTTCGTTCTTTCATACATACATACGTACATGCATGCATGCATGCATACATACGTACGTGCATACATGCATACTTATATACGTACATGCATGCATGCATGCATGCATGCATACATACATACATACATAGATACATACAAACATACATACATGCATGCACGCATGCATGCATACATACATAGATGCATACATAGATACATAGATACATAGATACACACATACATGCATGCATGCATACATACAAACAAACAAACATACATACATACGTGCATGATCATATGCATACTTTAATGCATAGATGCACAGACACATAGATACCTACATGTGCCCATACTATTAAATGGATTCTCAGTGGAAATTTGAGGTATGAGTGGGTCCCAGTCAAGCTGGAACGTGATTTTTTTCTTTAGCCCACTGCGACTGGAGCCTCGCTGGATTAGCTCGACCACCGCCTGGCGACACAAAAGTCGTGCGCCTGGCGCTCGATCGCACTGCGGGTCACCATATACCTGGTTGGTGGTTCCAAATCGGTTGGATTTCAAAATATTTCAAAATAGGTGATCATTCCCCGTGAATGCTTTAACCGCCGACCAGAAATCTTCCCTAGCGATTGGGAGATCAGCCGCGGGGACGGGGACGCTTCCGAAGACTTGATCTTCCCAATTGACCGGAGAGACCCATGTGCGATGAATTCGAATCCGGTGGCGTTTGGGCTAAAACGACCCAAGGCCTCCACATTGTTCGGGACTTGTTGATGGGTCAGTGGTGGTATTGGGCCCAGGTTGGTCAGAGGTTCATTCAGGGGTTGGGGCGCCAGGATGCCCCATCCCATGAGGAAACATGGAATCATGGTTTAACGGTTTAGCGTTATCATGCCTTATCCCAACCTGAGCTCGCCTGATGACATTTTCCAAGATGCTCCATGATTTCAGGTTTTTGCGGCCACCTCCCACCCCCACACTGAGTCCCGTCAAAGCATGTCCTGGCAAAACGTGTGGCGATTTAGCTTTGCCACTTCCTTGTCCAACAAAAGAAACAGTCCCGGAGGTACAGCAAGGTTTGATGATGGACACAAAAAATGATGCCATCCCTCGAAGCTGCAAAAGTGGCAGAATTTCATGGTTGGGATTTCTTTCAGGGCAGCGCCTCTGTCTTAGACTTCCATCTCCGTGGCTGTTGCTTGCATCCCAACTTGGTATTCGCTTAATACGTTCTAAAGGCGCAAAAAATCACCGCGAGTGGGTCAGTCTGGGCTGGACATTTCTGCTTTGAAGGTGCTTACATCAGATCATATCAGATCTATTGGGATGGTACAGTTATTATTTGTTTTTTTTATTCTATTCCGTTTGGGGTATTCTTTCTGATTTTTTGTCTGGTTGCTTTTGCCTTTATTTTTATTTTTTACTTCTTTGCTTTTCTGCTTCTTCGATTTCCGGCTTCTTCGCTTTTCCGCTTCTTTTTTCTTCCATCTTCTTTTTTGTTTTTCTGCTTCTCCGCTTATCTTCAACCACTTGTAAAACCCTAAGGCAACTCTTAAAACATCAGTGAACCAATCAGGCCTAAACCAACCCTAAATAAACTTTAAACGGCACCAATAACTCCCAAACAATTTCTAGACACACCCTAAACCAACCCTAAATAGTTCCTAAGCCCAAGTGTGGGTAATTTTCCCAACCTTCAATAAAAAATGAACAACCCTTAACGATTTTAAAGCCAACCCCAAACAAACTTTAACCCAAGCCGAGTAAAACCTTAAACCGGCTTTAAGTACACCTTGAACCAGCAGTAAATAAACCCTAAATCATCCCCAAATATCCAGTGAATCAACTTTGGATATACCCCAAACCAAACCCAGGGTTCAAACCCTAAACCAACCCGAAATGAACCCTAAACCCTAAATAAGCACTAAACCAACCCTAAAGAAACAATACATCAACCGGAAGTTTACCCCGAACCCGTCCAAAACAAAACGGCTGAAAACATCAGCCATCCCTAAGTAAATTCAAAACCAACCCTGAAGCGACCCGAAAG
>CAMXCT020006678.1:237739-265239 GCA_947184155.2 Cladocopium goreaui
AGTGTAGTGTAGTGTAATGTAGTGAAGTGTAGTGTAGAGAGTGTAGTGCAGTGTAATTTAGTGACTGTAGTGGACTGTAGTGGACTGTAGTTGTGTAGTTGTAGTTGTAACCTGTAGTGTTGTGAAGTGTAGTGTAATGTAATGTAGTGTAATGTAGTGTAGTGCAGCAAAGTGTAGTGTCATGTAGTGTAGTCGAGTTAAGCGAAGCAACATCTGAACCGCCAAAAGTGGTCCGAAACCCTAGTGTTTTTAACATGTTAACTTCCAAATCTGCTTCGCGCCACAACGGCGTGCACTTTTTCGAAACTCGACATCTCAGCCTCCAAAAGTGGTCCGAACATGGTGTGGTTTGTACATTTTGACTTCGAAATGTGCTTCGCGCCACAGCGGCGTGCACTTTTTCGAAACTCGACCTCTGAGCCTCCAAAAGTGGTTCGAACCCCTGGTGTTTTGCACATTTTGACTTCGAAATGTGCTTCGTGCCACAACGGCGTGCACTTTTTCGAAACTCGACCTCTGAGCCTCCAAAAGTGGTCCGAACCCCTAGTGTTTTTAACATTTTGACTTGGAAATGTGCTTCGCGCCACAACGGCGTGCACTTTTTCGACATCTTAAGTGCCAAAAGTGGTCCGCACTTGGTGTGTTTTCTACATTTTGACTTGGACATGTGCTTCGCGCCACAACGGTGTGCACTTTTTCGACATCGCAACTTCCAAAAGTGGTCAGACCCTGGTGTGTTTTGTACATTTTGACTTGGGGATGTGCTTCGCGCCACAACGGCGTGCACTTTTTCGACATCTGAAGCGCCAAAAGTGGTCCGATCCTCTGGTGTTTTGTGCATTTTGACTTGGAAATGTGCTTCGTGCCACAACGGCGTGCAATTTTTCATGTCTCATCTCCCCATATGTCTCCGCACCCGCCGCTTTAGCGAGCCTACTTTTCGACCCTCCGGAACCACAAATCATTGGAAAAACACAGTGAATCGCGACTTTCCTACCTTTTCGCGCATCTGCATCTTCTTTCTTCTGACTCTTTCTCTTCTGAACTTTCTCTTCTCTCTGCCTCTGCCCTGCTCTGCTTTTCATCTGTCCATATTGTCGGAAGTTTAGCTTCTCAACTTCCTTCGACAATATAGTTAAAGATATGTATCTATATATATATATATATACACATAATAATTCCATGATATATATATATATATACTAAATAATCTCAATATACATATAGATTCGTATATATATATATATATGCATACTCTACCCAGCAATTGTGGGATATTGCGCTTTGGCTAGTGGTTGCCGAAGCATAATCGCTGCCCCTTGCTCAGCATATCTAGATCATTTGGTGGATTTTCCGCAAGGGTTCCTCCAAGATATTCTCTTCAACCAAAAGACTTCGCTAATGACATTTCAATATGTTTCATATATATGTATATTCGTATATATATATAGTTATCATGTATAATAACTAGAACACCTATAATGACTAGAATTACTATAATAACTAGAACATAATTATCACAACTATATTGAACCCACCCCTTCGATTCCCCCAAGGTCCGCCTCTAAAGCCGCGTTTGCAAGAAGTCGCCCCGCGGGCCCACTTTTTGCACCAAGATTCCAGCACCAGGATAGCCCTAAGTCAGTTGCTTTGGGTACATGCTGGGGTCAAAACACCACGTTTGTGAATCCCACACTGTTCTACACATGTACACACCAGAATCAACCCCATCCGCGTTGCAACAATGTGCTGCCCCCAGTTACACGTTGCCTCGCAAACCCCATAACCTGATATTTATACATATATCTAACTATATGTATGTATTATATATATATATATGTCTGTGTGTCTGTGTGTGTGTGTCGTGTCCCCCCTCCCTGAAACCTACCTTTTTGGTACCCGCCCTCGAGTCCAAGCCCAGAAGACTTTTTTCGATATCCGCCCCAACTCCACCCACGTCCGTCCGCAGCGGATATGCCTCGTTCCCTTGCTCTCTTCTCCTGTTCCAACCCACGCCTACCTTTCGATCTTTCACCCTTCCCTCTCAAGTGAGGAATTGCCAACATGAGGACTTCCCATGATGAAACCAGAGGCTATCCCAACCGACTTACCCCGAAATTACATCCTTTTACTAGCTATAGCTATAGGCTATAGATAGCTATATCCAAAAAGCTCCGTTTTTTTTCCATCATCCCGAAATATTTCTAAATGGCCTATTTCAGTAGAAATATTCCTATTTCCATCATCCAGGGCTTTTTTGGTATCGGAAATGATCCGAATTACCCTCTGGTAAACTAACATAACTATGGAAAATCACCATTTTTTATGGGAAAATCCACTATTTCTATGGTGATTTTCAATAGCTTTCTGTTAAATTACCAGAGGGTATTTCTACTGCCCATGGCCATCCCGTGGCAACGCCCAGGACTCATTTCCTACTCCGCTGTCGTGGAGCCGGACGCGCTGCGGCGCGCGGCAGCCCTGAAGGCGCTTGATGGACAGGGAGCACCAGCCAGGAGCTCCAAGCTGTTCCACGCTGTTCCAAGCTGTCAGCAGTGGTTGTTTCATGTTTCCAGACAGTGGTTCATAGGATTTATAAAGAATCCCTACAATTATATACATATATATATATATGGTCGGTGCCGGAATTATAGAACGGAAGTTGAGGAGTACGAAGGTACGGTTATTTACCGTACCCTGTTGTTCTATAATTCATTATAATTCTGTTTTCCTCGGAAGGTGTGAAAAAAAAACGTATCTGAATTTACTCCTAACTTTTTTCGTCGTTCTATAATTCTTGTCGGAGCGCTGCTGTTCTATAATTCTGTTTTCCCCCATTTTTCTCACATTTCCCATTTTCGTTCTATAATTAATGTTTCCCGGGCCCCGTTCTAAAATTAATTTTTCCGTCGAACGGAAAAAAAAATTATAGAACGGAAAAATTAATTATAGAATTATAGAACCTCTTCCGGGGTCCCAGAAAGAGCTGAGCAAACTGCCTTTTTTCCATCCCCTCAAGACTTGTATTGTAGCAGATCGTCCCGTATTTAAATCCTGATTAGATCCTCATTTTATTTTACATTTTATCCTTATTTTATCCTCATTTCCTCATCAAATCCTCATTTTATCTTCATTTTATCTTTATTTTATCCTCATTTTCTCATCAAATCCTCATTAAATTCTGATTAAATCCTCATTTTATTTTCATTTTATCTTTATTTTATCATCATTTCCTCATCAAATCCTCATTTTATCTTCATTTTATCTTTATTTTATCCTCATTTTATCCGGGGTAATTTAATTATAGAACGGGGAAATTTAATTATAGAACGGGGAACTTTAATTATAGAACGGATCCCCGTTCTATAATTAAATTTCCCGACTCCGCGCGGAATCGGAACCCGGAGGAGTACAAAGGTACGGTATTTTACCGTACTTTTGTACTCCGGGCTCCGTTCTATAATTCTGGCACCACCTGTATATATATATATATATCTATTAATTGATGTTATGGAAACTGTTAATGTTGTTAATAGTTAACATTTCATACAAATCGTAACCGCTTGGTGTTTCATTTTTTTTTCGACAGCAAAATGGGGATGATGATCCCAGCATTTTTTCCATAATCATTTACCATGTACTGTATATAACATGAAATATAACCTTGGTGTATCTATCATCTAATAGAATCCTAATCAGCATTTATCCTAATATTAATATTAATATATATATATATATGTATATATATGTATTATCACCTGTCACTATCTACCATCTATCATTTGTCATGACCTATCATGACCTTTCCATTGCATCATCTTCCATCATCTCTCTTGCTTTGAGGCATTTGTCACACGATGTCCTTATCGAGCATTATTTGCTATGATTTTTCATCTCCTAACATCAAATACAGTATCATTATCATTTTCAGCCATCTCTCATTCTCTTTTATCATTTGTTCATATGTCATTGTCTATGATCATCTTGAGCGATCCATCTTTACTTATCATCACTTTTATCATCATTCACTGTCGCTGTCCTTAACCAACTACCACCCGTCAGTCTTAATCTTTCACTGCCTGTCATCATCTACAGTATCACCGCCTGTCACGTATCAACATTCGTCATATTTTTTGCGGTCCATATGTGTCACATATCACATTTTTTTCCTCATAGCCTATCAACATGTGTCACTATTTGTCATTATCTATCATCACTTTTGTTTGTTTACCATCGCCCGTCTGCATGTGCCATATCATGAAATCAATCATCTTTCGTCACTGAGTGGCCGAGCATCACTGTATCATCACCGTATCAAAGTGTCATCACCTATGATTTCTCACAGTATAGATGATCATAGTATAGATAGTCTGTATATGATGTGATGATCATATAATGTCTATCATAGTATAGATGATCAACTACCAATATCCATCAGCACCTATCTAATCTATCGGCATCCATCATCATTGAGGATCATCTGTCACCACCTGCATTAAATATGTCATCTATCATCACCTATCATTCTTTACCGTCATCATGGTCGGTCCTTCTTTGTCATTACCGTCGTCGTGAATACGGATGAATCTCTAGCATCAGGTGTCACCATTTTTTTCGTTGGTGAAATCCCATGACATCAGCATAGAATTGGTTGCTCAAATCATCTCAAATCACCATGAGTCGTCACCATTTCTGTGATCATACCCTTCAAGGCGAATGTAGGTATCTAGATGTATCCAATCTTCTTGCTGAAAACCACTGGTGCCATTTCTTCCAATCACCAATGGACCAACGCCGCTTGAAAACAGTTGGCGTGGTCACTTGAGAACCCAATATGCGCTTTAGATGGTTTTCAAAGTAGCTTCCAGGATTTTTCCAGAAAATGGATATGTAAATTTTTGTAAATGGCCTTTCGAAGTTTCGATCTTTTTGGGGTATCACACCCAACTTTGCTGGGATTGATGATCTACGGATGTTCATCCCTTCGGCATTCGTGGGCTGAGGAGCTTTGCCACGCTGATGGAGGCGATTGAGGCCTCCAATAATGGCCCAAATGGCCCCAAGGTCCACGATCAAACCAACAAGATGATGATTGGGATATACCCTCTGGTAAACATACAAAAAGCTATGGAAAATCACCATGCTTTTTTGATGGGAAAACTCACTATCAATGGGCATTTTCAATAGCTATGGATCGCCACGGAAGCCATGGATCGCCCATTAGATGATGGATTTACCGTAATTATCTCAATGGTGATTTTCCATAGCTACGTTGAATAACCGGAGGGTGTGTATATATATGTGTGTGTATAATTATATAATATTATCTCTCTCTCTATATGTATATATATATATGCACATGTAATTGGATCATAACCAACAATTATATGTGTGTGTATAATTATATAATATTATCTCTCTCTATATATATACATATGCACATGTAATTGGATCATAACCAACAATTATATGTGTGTGTGTATAATTATATAATATTATTTCTCTCTCTCTCTATATATATATGCACATGTAATTGGATCATAACCAACAATTATATATGTGTGTGTGTATAATTATATAATATTATCTCTCTCTCTCTATATATATATTTATATGCACATGTAATTGGATCATAACCAACAATTATATGTGTGTGTGTAATTATATAATATTATCTCTCTCTCTCTATATATATATTTATATGCACATGTAATTGGATCATAACCAACAATTATATGTGTGTGTGTATAATTATATAATATTATCTCTCTCTCTATATATATGCACATGTAATTGGATCATAACCAACAATTATATGTGTGTGTATAATTATATAATATTATCTCTCTCTATATATATACATATGCACATGTAATTGGATCATAACCAACAATTATATGTGTGTGTATAATTATATAATATTATTTCTCTCTCTCTCTCTCTCTATATATATATGCACATGTAATTGGATCATAACCAACAATTATATGTGTGTGTATAATTATATAATATTATCTCTCTCTCTATATATATGCACATGTAATTGGATCATAACCAACAATTATATGTGTGTGTGTATAATTATATAATATTATCTCTCTCTCTCTCGATATATATGCACATGTAATTGGATCATAACCAACAATTATATGTGTGTGTATAATTATATAATATTATCTCTCTCTCTCTATATATATATGCATATGTAATTGGATCATAACTCATAACCAACAATATGATTGATGTGGCTATGGCATCTATGGAGCAATACCTTTAGCTAGCCTTTTTTTGGAGGAACATCCATAAATCCCAACTATTTTCATGTGAGCAGCAGGTTGCCAGCGTTTTGGCCCACCATTATTTACTTATACGTTTATATATCAATAAGTTAGTCTATAAGTCTATAAGTATAAAGGAGTGGATAGATGTATTGCATGTATGATCTAAGTATACATACGCGGATAGACATATACTCTTGTTTACTAAGGCGGTTTCTGAGTTTCGGGGAACATATCTGATCCCGATAAAAATTTCGTGCGTCCTGGGACTGGGACATCTAACCAGAGGATTTCACCAAGAGGGGGTACTTGCTGCATGTTTTCCCGGCGATTTCTGGCGTGCCATGTTTGCGGCCATAGGGATAGTTTTGAGAGCCAAGCCAAATCATGTGGCTTCACTGGGGCTACAACATGACGACATCAATAATTTTCCGAGCAGAATGGACAGAAATGGGAATTTCCTAGACTGTCGGTAGCCCCAGTTATCATCCATCTATTAATAGATATTAATAGGTTTTTCCATGACATGAGCCCTCCAATTTTTCGGGATCCCATGACCCAGGCCGATCCTGACAGAACTTTGTTTGAAGCAGTGGCCTCTCAGACCGCAAGGAGGCGCGTGAGCCTACGGCAGCCAGACTCGAAGTCACCGTGGGCTCGGCTCTGCTTAGGACATCATGGTGCCCAACGTTGGCAACCTCCATGAGCACGTGGCGCGCGAGGCGCAAAATGCTGGGCGCCATGTTCTTTTGGAAAAACCCATCTCAGCAACTTGATATAACTTGATGGGACCGGGCTTTTTGGTGGTTCTTTTTGGTATTATAAGCTCAATCATCAACGTAATATTTGGGGATGGTTTCAGTCCGACCATTTCTTAGTGATTTGCTGAGCTTGACAAGTGATCCGGTTTTCATGGATTCATGATCCCTTGTTTCAACTGCTGTGACATACACCCCAAAAACATGGAATTGGCAGTGCAGCATGTAAACTATTGTAAACTTAACATCCCGTATTTGATTGACGCATGTGATGTTGACTATCACTATTTATCATTTAGTATTCTCTCTTATGATAGTCATCGCTATCAAATTGTTATCCTTAGGTCCTTATTGCTACTACTCCTAAGTACTCTGCCACATTTATATATATAGTACTACTCCTATTGTCTAGTTCTAGCTATCTATTGATAAAACACTTAATATTGCCATGTTATTATTATTATTATTGTTAGTATATTATATGTTATTATATTATATTATGTTATGTTATATTATATTATATTATATTATATTATATTATATTATATCATCATCATCATCATTATCATTATTTATCATCATTTATTTATTTCTATCCAATCAAACAATTTATTTATCTGTCAATCAGTCAATCAACCAACCAATAAATCAACCAGTTTCTGTACTACTTCTGGTACTTTTTTTCCATCGGAATTTTCCAGTTCAATGGGAATTTCAGGATCCTAAAATGGAGGTACTGTACCATATAAGGCCATATTTTCTGGGGATATTCCCTTACATAGGCCTTACATAGGCCTTATATATGGTAGGTACCTCCAATTTAGGAACCTGAAATGGCCAGCGACCAGTGTCCCAGCGGGTCCCAGCCATTTCTTCAAGGTTTGCATCGCCTCTGGCGAGCGTATCTTGCAAGCCCAGCCGCCGGAGAAAGTGCTGATGGTCGCCGAGAATGCCCAGTACTGGCGCGAGGTGCTGCTGGTGCAGCGGCTCATCCACCAGGGCCAGTTGGGTGACCTTCTAAGTGTCCGAGCCACCTGACGATACCTGACCTGGGATGGGACCTGGGATGGGACCTGGGATGGGATGATGTGGCTGGATAGGGATTGATGTCATATGATTTCATGATGCGGCTGGATTCCGACTGGAGAACAGCATATGGCATAGATTGGCATAGCATGTAACTTGACGAAAAAACATCATGCCAGTCGGAAAGCCACGAAGATGTGGCTGAAACCATCAAACTTGGAACAGCAAATCAAGTTTGGGATTCGTTGCCAATTGTAAGCTTTGGTTTCTTTTTGATTGAACGCATCTCCATTGCAGAGTAACTGATGTTGGCTGGTGGAAAACATGTCTGAAACCAGCAGCAACATTTAGCCTGCCGGAAGCTGCCTGCAAGGCCAAATGTTGGGAGAGCGCCCATCCTGCCCTCAATGAATGGGCAGCTGATGGCTCTTATGATGCAGGCAGCTTTATCGCAGATGCGGCTGAGGGATTTGTCTTTGATTCGGGCTTGCACTGGTTGCGGCCACTTCGGATGTTCTTGGGCAAGGCCGCATGTTTGGGTAAGGCGGATCTTGCTGAGAACATGTGTTTTTTTTCCTTCTCTATCATTAATTATATTGATGTCCATCCTTTAAAATGATGATGGTTTTGATCCTTGTCATTACCTCACTTTGTGGGGATGGTTGAACATATTTGAACCAGCCCGGCTCCCAACTGCTGCCGGAACGCAGGCGGTTCGCGTTTCGGCTGTGGCGGGCCGAAGCCTCCTGCAGATGCGCGGCCCCAGCATGACGCAGGCCCTGATTTGCTTCGAGAGTGGCGTAACGGCCATCTTCGAAGCAATCTTGGCTCCGGGCACCTTGACACACGTCGAAAACACCGAAGGAATCTGGATTCAACCCCTGGGTATATTCCCAGAGGTCCCTAAAAATGGTGGGAATATGTGGGAATTTCCATGACAGCTGGTTAAATATTCGCCTCTAAAAACACTGAGGCTGTGATGAATCCAGGAATGACATGACATGGCGCCGGTTTGGTTTCAGCATTGGGCTGTGGGACTCTTGGCGATTTTTGGTACAAGGTGCAATCTCTGAGCAGCCATTCTTCTGCATTCAGGGCACCAAGGCCGAAGTCCAGTGTCCTGGCCGAAGAGTCGAAGAGTCAGCGGGGTGGATATCAGATTGAGATACTTTAGGCGGTGAAAACATGAAAATATGGGAACCAATTCATTGAAACCAGGGGCCGCAACTTCCCGGAAGTCCTTGTGTCCTCGCTTCCCCAGGATCGATGGATTTGCCGGTGGTGCCAGGCTCTTCACTATCCAAGATGGGAAAATGATAGAGGAGGCGCCTCAAGTTTTTTTGGACGGGATAGCCCAGGGCCCAGGGGGCAGGAAGCGAATTGAAAGTCTTTGAAACTAGATTTGGGACCATGGGTTACCAACTGAATCTGATCGCCCCCAAAAATCACCATCCTCATTGTTCACGTAAATAAACAGCGACGGTCCCGGGGATTCACCATTCTTTGCCTAAGATTTCACGTGCTGTCTTCACCTCCAAGACATATGAGAATCCCATAGAATCCCTGTGAAACGGGTGGATTCTTAACCCTGGATGCTGCCAAACTAAGGATCTCAACGGGGAGTTTTCTGGAGCTATTGGATGGGACACCGGCTACGCTGGAGCCTGCCGATAGGGGTTGATGATGGTTGATAGGGACCGGCCGAAAATGGGAACACACACACACAGAGGATGTACCCTCTGGTAATTTAACATAGCTATGGAAAATCACCATTATTCATGGGTAAATCCACTATAAATGGCCATTTTCAATAGCTATGTTAAATTACCAGAGGGTAATTCATCGGTGAGTCTGGGGTGGTGATTTGAGACATTTTCATCCAGGGAATCCAGGTCCAAAGAGTGATGGGCCCATCAGCCAGAAATGGGATCTATCAAATAATGCATCAGATGTCAACCACCTTTTCGGGCCATTCGGGCCATCCGGGCTATTTAAGATGTTATTTGCCACTTGAGTTGAGTGGGGCCTGGGGCCAATGGTAACTGGTAGGGTCTGATCATAGGGATACCAGGGACACTTGCTTTCGACATTAGCTACCGTTTTTTGATTGTTGAAGAACTCATCTTCCATTTTGATGCATTTTGTTGGTGAACATTCCAAGAAAACATACCTCTTGATCCTTTTGAGCAGCCCAGGGTAGCATTTCTCGCTCTGCCAGGAGAAATGTTGGACTTCGCACAGGCTGTTCTGCACCAGAAGACGCCAGAAGCAGGAGCCGCTGAGGCATTGGAAGACCTCAGATGCTTGGCGCAGCACTGAGGTTTTGGTCAAACTTGGTGTTTTTGGGAGGCGACAAAAATGTCCCCCAAAGATGGACCAGTCAGGGGCCCCACTATTTCATGACCATATTTACCTCAACATCTTTTCGAGTGTATTTTCACGCGACCTGGGGCCGGTGCCTTTTTTCATTTCAGGGCTCATGCTGGCATTGATGAAGGCAGCGAAGTCGGGCCAGTGGGAAGATGTGGACCAGGTGGATTCGTTGTTATCGATGGAAGCGCTTCAGCTGGAACTGTGACAAAGATTCGCCGCTGGGCCGGGCTTTGGGGCCGGATGGACCGACTTTTAACTTTTTAGGATGCACACAGAGAGAAGCTTTCTGGGTCTCTTGGAAATAGCAATTAATATCATTAAATATATATGATGTCCACCTCAGTAATATCATCCCCTCAACCATACTTGGGCTACGGGTACATAATTACAATGTTGAGGCCAAACATATTCTTGGGGACTTTGGACATTAAGTCTTGCGGAACAAATTGCCCAATTGAAAACGAATATATACATAAAGTGTTTTTTGTTTTCGGGCATTTTTGTGTTGCCGAACAAATTGCCAAACTAAAGAGAATACATATATAATGGGGAAACTTTCGCGTTTTAATACCAACAAACAGCTGTTGGTGTACTTTATTTTGGGGTGTTTTTATTTTTTCTTATTGTGTACCGGGATTTGGCGTACTTTATTGTGATCGGGATTGCTTATATAATGTCGGTATTATAGTTCCTGATTATTGGGTTGCTAAGGGAATTTGAAAATGCCAGGGCGTCGTATTCTCACTGAGTCACTCGTTTGTAGGAATCCCAGCATTCCGCTGACACGCCATTGAAGCGTTGAGTGTTCAGAAGCATTGCTTTGCAGTTGCAGGGTCTGTGTGAAGTCTGGTGTTTCTTAGATTCCTGGCTCAAGACGGTGAGTTGGCACAGCACAAGCACAGCGCCGAAACGGGAAGCACGCAACCATGGTCGAGATGCAGCCGGGAATTTGTAAAATGGAGTCACGAGGATGCAGATGGTCCGGTGATGGTCCAAACATGGGTTATTTTCCCCTGAAAGGGGATGGTCATATCCACTAGGCCTGGAGTTTCTACAGTATTGACCCTTATAATAAGGAATCCATAAGAATAGTTGGATGACCCTACCCCATATATCATGTTGTGACCATGACACCTGTGTACACGCATACACGCTGGTATATACTGTATACATGTATACACATAATATAAATAAACACACACGCTCACACGCACCTATACAATCCTATTATATAGAATCTTAATATGTGTGTTTGTGCGTGTGTATGCTTATATGTGCAGCAATGCATAATGGTGCATAATTAGTTTTATTTACATGCCACTACATGCACAGTATAATGTGTATATATCACATACACATACGTATGAGATTATGAGCTCGTCTCTCTCCTCTCTGTCTTCGTCTAGATGGAAGAAAAAAACATGCAGCTGCAAAAAGCAGCTGCAGAGGTAGCCTGAGAAAGGCAGGGCATGTTCTTTTTTTTTGATCGGATCATGAATCCTCAACAGGTTTTCTTTGGCAATTTTCATTGCCATTATACTGGAATATCATATAGTAATAATATAATACAATTTATTTTTATTACAATATAATATAATACAACATAATATAATATAATACAATATATATTATATTATATTATATTATACTATATTATATTATATCATATTATATTATATTATAATAGAATCCTCACCTATAGACTATAGACTAATATTACATTATGTTGTTTTCTTTTATCATGAATATAATATCATAAACAGTACATTCCATGATATCATGAATCGTATTTTTTTTTTAATATCATGAATATTAGATTACTATAGTGATATAACTTATTAGAATCACTATATTATAATATAACTATTAGAATTACTTATTAGTAATTACTATAGTGATATAACTATATTAATATTAGATTACTATTAGATTACTATTATAATATCATAAATCCTCACCCAGTCCCTGTTTAAGCCATGGCCATGGCCCGGGCCATGCCGGATCTCAGGTTCGCCATGGGATCCCATGGCCTCTCATGGCGTGCCGGGTCGACGGAGGTGGAACGGGTCTCGTGCCAAGCGCGTTTGCTCGGGGTCAAACCAGGCTGGAGCATCAGCATCTCAGATGGAAAATGATGAAATTTGCCAATATTTGCCACGATCCATCTGGGTATCTTACCCAACCTGGTTATGACTAACATAGCCGTGGTATAGATGGCCCATTTATAGATGACTCAGATGGAAAATGATGAAATTTGCCATCCATCAGGGTATCACTAGGTATCACATGGTATCACTGGGTATCTTACCCAACCTGGTTATGACTAACACTTCGCCATGGTATAAGTAGATGGCCCATATCACTATGATTACCCAAGCTGGTTATGACTAAGAGTTCGCCATGGTATAAGTAGATGGCCCGTATCACTATGATTACCCAACCTTGTTATGACTAACAGTTCGCCATGGTTTTTAGATGGCCCTAATCGAAATAGATGGTTTACCTATTAATAGCATGGTGATTTTCCATGGCTATGTTAAATAACCAGATGGTAATATATATATATATATATTGTGATCGAACTCCACCATGATTTCCTACCACTTGCAATATGTTCTGGTATAAGGATTTTCTTTGTTGTTTCTTTCGTTTTCATTTCGTCAGAATTTCGTCAGACTTTTCGTCGGGTGCTTTGTGGCAAAACGTTTTGCCACAAGATTTTGCCACAAATTCTTTCGTCAGAATTTCGTTAAGATTTCGTCAGAACTTGAATTGAAGCAACGAAATCTTTGACGAAATTTCAACGATTTTTTTTTGTGGCAAAATGTTGTGGCAAAACGTTTTGCCACAAGGTTTTTGATCAAAAAAAATCGTTGAAATTTCGTCAAAGATTTCGTTACTTCAACTCAAGTTTGACGAAATTTGAACGATTTTTTTGACAAAATTTTGACGAAATTTTGACGTTTTTTTTTGTGGCAAAATGTTGTGGCAAAACGTTTTGCCACAAGGAAAATTTTGTCAAAACCCTGCATTTTGACGAAATTTTCCTTGTGGCAAAACGTTTTGCCACAACATTTTGCCACAAAAAAAATTCGTCAAAATTTCGTCAAAAAATTCGTTCAAATTTCGTCAAACTTGAGTTGAGGTAATGAAATCTTTGACGAAATTTCAACGATTTTTTTTGATCAAAAGTATTGTGGCAAAACGTTTTGCCACAACATTTTGCCACAAAAAAAATCGTCGAAATTTCGTCCAAAACTTCGTTGAAATTTCGTCAAACTTGAGTTGAAGCAACGAAATCTTTGACAAAATTTCAACGAAATTCTCACGATCATTTTTTGTGGCAAAAGGTGTGGCAAAATGGATTGCCACAAGGATTGCCACGAAATCTTCAACGAAAGCTTTAACGAACTCTCAACGACCGACTGACGTTATACCATTCCTATTGCAAATCATGAGCAGCACCAACACAATATATATATATGTGTTTTTTTTGGGTATAAGGTCTATTGATACTATAGAAGTTTAAATTAAATGTATAAGGTATTATAAGGTATAATATTGATACTATAGATGATAGGTGTTTTTTTGAACAAAGATAAAGATTGTTTGGATTACTCATCTATTCATTCACTCATTCTTTTAAACCAATTCCAACCGTTCATTTACATTTCTTTATCTTATGAAGGTGCTAGAGCTGCTACCAGTAGGGTTCATGATGACCGCTGGGGAGGCAGCCGAATTCACCCACTGAAAGAGTAGTTTTATGAAAATCTTACCAGCAAACTCTGAGGGTTGTTGGTTATTTATTTTTGTCATTTTTTTGTCATTTTTTTGTCATTTGGTTTTGCATTTTTTTGTCATTCCTGTTTTGTGGTGTCATTTTTTTGTCATTTTTTTGTCATTTGTTAAGTCATTTTTTTGTCATTTGTTAAGTCATTTTTTTGTCATTTTCTTGTCATTTTTTTGTCGTTTTCTTGTCGTTTTCTACTTTCTAGCATTGTTCATTTTCTTGTCGTTTTCTCATAAGGATCAGGCAAGCGGTGAAGGTGGCAAACCCGGTCTAGGAAATGCAAAAAATTGCAAAAAATGACTCCCGATTTGGGAAATGCAAAACAAATGCCAAAAAAATGACTCCCAGTCTGGGAAATGCAAAAAAAATGCAAAAAAAATGACTCCTAGTCTGGGAAATGCAAAAACAATGCAAAAAAATGCAAAAAAAATGCGAAAAAAATGCAAAAAAAATGCAAAAAAATGCAAAAAAAATGCAAAAAAAAATGCGAAAAAAATGACTCGCGTGCTGGTAAAGTTGCGTTTTTGGAGTTTCCAGGTCGGCCCCGCTTCTCGGGCCTGAGCCGCCCCCCCGGGCCATTTCACCCCGGCCCCGCCCCCCCACCCGGTTTTTGAGCCGGCCCTGCACCCCGAGCCGGGAGACAACTCCTCGTCCAGGCAGGCCCAAAAACGAATTCCCCAGGGCAAGCTCCCCTGCCCTATCCTTCTTCACCGCCGGCTGGCTTTCCAAGAGTTTCTCCACTTGTTCCTTGTATTTGGTGCTGCCACGAGATAACAAAAGGTCTGTCATGGTAGTCATTTTAAAACAATGTTTTTTCTCCATTTTCCCGTTCCCAAAATGACAATAAAATGACAATAAAATGACAAACAAATGACAAAAAAATGACACAGAAATGACAAAGAAATGACAAAGAAATGACAAAAAAATGACAAACAAATGACAACACAAATCCAAAATGACAAACCCAAATGCAAAAAAAATGCAACAAAAATGCAAAAAAATGACAAAATAATTATTTTGGAATTTCCAATGTTTGCAGGCCCAAGATTTTCCTAAGAGTAGTTGAATCAGGGCGCATACGCACACAAACACAGCACACAGCACACAGATACTTACATACATAATACATACATGCATGCATGCATGCATGCATACATCCATCCATACATACATACATACATCCATACATACAGTGCAGTGCAGTACAGTACAGTACAATAGAATCCAATACAATACAAATACCAAACCAATACAATACAAATACCAAACCAATACAAATACCAATACCATTACCATACAGTACAATACAACACAACACAATACAATACATACACACATACGCACACACACACACACTTCAAAAACAGTATGCATAAGATTTCTTTCATGTATATATATTTATATATATATACAGATGTACGTATATACAGACATGTGTAGCATATGATTTCTCATCCAGGATAGTAACCTTTGGTGATACGGCCTGGTGCGTCACTGAGGCATGATCGATGGTGTTCCGATCGAAACCAGCTACCAAGCATGGAATGAGCTCATGAGATGCAAGAAGAGCGGCAAGAAGTACCAGGTGAGGGAGGGCCGGAGGGCCTAGTACCCGCGTGAAGAGCTTTGGTGGATGGTGAAACTGCGTATCCAAGATTTCTTCCTTGAACACCTAAGACATTATACCGATATTTACCGATATACCACCCATTTTTCCGAGGTTTTCCGCTTTTTTCCCACTGGTATTAGCCTAATCTTAGACATGAAAAATGGCCGCGCCCATGGGCCCCGCCCATGAGGGCCAGGGGATGATCCCTGAGATTTTTTGGCTTTGGATGGTTATTGGATGTTACCCTCTGGTAATTTAACATAGCTATTGAAAATCACCATTTATAGTGGTTTTTCCCATTGAAAATGGTGATTTTCCATAGTTATGTTAGTTTACCAGAGGGTAATGGTTGTTGATGGTTGTTTTTTGGGTCACTGACTACTGAAAACAAAACTGAAAATCATGTCGTGATTTAATTGTGTACAATAGCTTTGGGTAGGCCACTTGATAGGTATGACCATGGTGAAAATTTTGTGGTTCATGACAATAATCATGATTCATTCCCATGAATTACCACCCCAAAGGACGATTATCATTCTTCTCCGTGTGAAAGTTTGTTTGTTTTGGGGTGTAGCTGCTTCGGACAAACCACAACAATTCTTAATAATAGTAAAAGATGGTTCCTTACGTGGGAAGATCCCAATTAGCAAGTGGGTTAATAATCATAGTAGAGCTCAGGTGTTTATATATATATATACAATTATATACATATGCATATGTCAATATATACATATGTATACATATACATATACATATATGTGTGTGTGTGTGTGGGGTATATGAGGTCTATAAACCGCACATCCCCCCAGCTGTTTTGATGGCTCTGTGGCTCGATCGGTCCATGACATCACCATTTTTATGGGTGGTTTATGACATGGCCCACATGGCTTTCCTAACATCAGTACACATTTAGTTGATTTACCTATTTAAAGGTGGTGGTTTTGTGATGTTTTGCTGCAAAAAAACATCAAACAACTGGGGGCCATCTGGGACTTTCCGTGGCAGGTCTATTTCACCAAAGATGAGGCCTCCATCCGCGACGACCAGGCCAGGGCAGAGGCCGAACGCGCTCGGAAGGCCAAGCAGGACAGGCGATGGAGGGTCCTCCGTTGAGGCTGTCATCCATGGATCAATGGAGTTTCCAATTTGAGGGTTTCAATGGATCAATGGATCAGTGGAGTCCACGAAATTTGAGGCCACTTTTTTTCCCTTTCTTTGGTGACCCTGTGCAACATTCGATGAATTCGCCCAGCGATGAATTCCCAGGAAGAGGAGCGGAAGAAGCGCGAGGAAATCGAGCGCAAGATCCGCGAGGAAGCTGAGAAGAAGCGCGCCGACGAGATCGCCTCTAAGAAGCAGGTCCTGCTAATGGAAGCAGCATTAAACAGTGCTGTTGATGGGTTGTTTAATGGGAATTTAACCATATTTAACCATTTAAATTACAGGCTTTAATTAGGGGGACTAACATGGTTTAACATGGTACAAGTATCCAACATATGGGGATATAACATGATATAACCGATGATTTACGTTTGATTGATTGGTTATGGAATGGGAGTTCTACAACCTAGGATAGTGGGGATTATGGACTAACCAATAGGATTGGGACACCTTGTTCAGCCAACTAGTATACTGAGATGGGATAAGGGATTTTTCAATGGTTCAGTTGACCCTGATCCTAATGATAGGTGATGATGAACGTTGGGTGGTTGGTGAGGTTGATGACCCATGTTTTTTTTGATGTTACCCATGTTTTTTTTTGGTATATTTTTTGATGTGGGTTCCCATGTTTCTTGTTACCTGTACTATCTGTAGTGCTATCCACTTTCAGTTGGTTCGATATCATTTCCATTCATCAACATGTCCAAAATCATTTCCAGTAACTGTCAATTGTTGGATATTTTGAAGATGCTCCCATTTTTTCAGTCTGGCATAACTTGTGGAAAAACACAAACACATGTTGCCAAAAAAAAAAGCATACATCCAGCTTCCAAACCGTCTGTTTAGATGGTAAAACCACCCAAAAAGCCCGGGTTTTGACGCGGTGACGCCAGGAGTACTGGGACAAGCAGCAGGCGCAGCAGGAGGCCGAAGTCGCCGAGGGCGTCGCCAATGATAAGGCGCCCATCGAGGCCGCAGTACCCGAGGCCGCAGAGGCGCCAGAGGCGCCAGCGGAGGAAGAGCCACCCGCGGAGGCCTAGAGCCATGGCGATCCGAGCGATTCCTCTTGTTCTTGAATAGTTGGTCCAACTTGAAAAGCTAAGTTTATTTTTTTGATAAATCCATTTAGCATTCTGGGAAAAAAAGGGATTTTGGATGGCATATGGTGTCTGCTTCAGTTTAGATGCCCTTGGTCTGACAACAGTTGCTGGGAAGAACTTTGGATCCGGGGAAGCAGCAGTCGCTGCTCCTCGCCACAGAGGGTCACCGGCATTGCCCATCGTATCACCAGCATGACTTGCACCTTTGTATGGACATGGAGAAAGACTGGGCCTCCTTGTTGCCAGAAAACCGTGTTGCCGCTGGGCTTGCCGCTGTTGCATTGCGAGACCGCTGTTTCTTTGTTGTCATTGTCAGGTTTTGGGGGAGCACCTGGGGAAAACCATGTTTGGGCACACCTTGGTGGTGAAGCGTCGGGTGGAAGGTAGAATTGACCGCAGTTTGAGAACTCATATGCGTCTATATATATATACACATGCAGATTATGCTGTACGTATTTAGCTAATCACATATTTTCAGGGTAATACCTAAAAAACATCTAAAAACGTACGTGCGACCCCAGATCCCCTTTGCAGCACGGGCTCAGTGGTGTTTTTTTTTCTTTGGCGGCTGACCATGGCAAGGGGCCCTGGATGGTGGTGGTGAAAGACCGGATGATCGGATGCCATTATTCTGCTGGCTTTCCAGATGTAGAAACAAACCATTTTGGTAGACCATACCCTCTGGTAAACGTTTACGTAACTAGGGAAAATCACCATTTTTCATGGGTAAATCCACTATAAATGGTCATTTTCAATAGCTATGTTAGTTTACCAGAGGGTACATTTCCACACATTTGTCCGGATGAATCCACCGATTATCTGAGTACAGTATTTTTTGGGATTCGCACATCATCCTTCAAACAGGACGATGTAGGATGGGTATGAGCGGATGTACGCATCGATGCTGCTGGGTTCTAGCTACTGCGGCAGCGCAGAATTTTGCTAGGACCAGACTGCCCAATTTTTGAGGTTCCGTTTGGTAACAGCTTCCCTTCCATGCCGTCTTGCACTGATAGCCATGCCACCTTAGACTACGAAAGGGGGGAGTGCGGGTGAGCTAATTTTATCGGTTACGTTACGACATGTTACGACCATGGTAGTAAACTAGGTCAGTTGGAATATAACCCATAGGATCCATGGTGCTGGTATATATGCTAACATTTGGGGTCTATTGATGGGATCCATGTTACCATATATAGCAGCACCATGGATCCTATGCGTAATGAATATAGCCCCTATGGCCGGCGAAAATTTCTCCAGCGCCGAAGGCTGACCGAAAGTCCAGCGACCTGGAGAGGCCGTGCTGGGGATATGGAGGTTTCCCTTTGTCATGGAGGTATACCAGGTACCCCCCCGCATCCAGTTGTCGTGGATGACGCATCCAGTTGTCATGGTGACGACTGGGGTACCCCCACGACATCCCATGACGGAAAGCTCCACCACGATGTATATCCCAGGAACATACCCCAGCGTCCAACAACCATGATGAACGTTGGTGATGATTTTCAACGTGCTTTGGAATGGCAAAATCATTGACTTTTGGGGCCCGGCGGCCCCGCATGTGTTTCAGAGAATGGTCCATCACAGCCCCCAAAATGGTTGATATCTTCCAACGCTGCTCTGTTCTTATTTCCTTTGAGGCACCAGTTTTTTCAGCCGAGCAAAAAACTGTCCAGGAACGTCGCTGGGCCTTCACCCTCCAAGCAGTCGAAGGGAAAGAAGTCGGTGGTCCTTCAGGAATTGATCCAGGATACGAAGGAGAAAAATGCCGGCATGATCTCCGTCCCTCGCAAGAAATTCCATGTCGGCGGTGCTGGGAATTTGTGCTTCCCATGGGGGAGATAGAAACATATTTTTCCTTTTTTCATGGTTCCAAAATGGTCAAAAGGATTATATAGTTACCGTAGAGTTACCATGGAAGATCCATTTTCATAAAAGTGGCTTTGAAGCCAGATTCCAACCCATCACCCAAAGCCATTCAAACTGGTTGTTGGTCCCACCTATAGTTGTTTTCTTATGGCGTTTTCCCATCCCTTCATCAGGTGGATGCAATGCGAGATCTGCTGGATGACCAGATGGAAGAGATGCATGGCCTCTTCGTGGCCCATTTTCAGAAGAACAAGCGCATGCCGGAAACCCCAAAGTGGAGCCACTGCGACCAGACCCATAGGATCCATGTATGGTATGGTGCTGCTATATATGGTAACATGGATCCCATTAATATACCCCAGTCATGTCAGCATATATATACCAGCACCATGGATCCTATGGGAGAGTTGACTGAGTTACTTCCTGTAAGTTTTCCAAAGGTCGCTGCACCGTTTTCAATCTATGAGGGTCATCAACCGACCACGACATATTTTGGCACGTTTGAGCTGTAGAAATGCGGCGGCCTTGTAGAAAGTCGGACGGCCCTGCAGACCGTTGGTAAATTCCCCCACTTCTGGAATCGTAAAACCAATTCCCCCAAAAGTTCCTCACAACTCATCTACATACCCGGTGAAGCTACTTAAAACATCTTAAAACCAATAAAACCAATTCCCCTAAAAGTTCCCCAAAAAATCGGTTACCGCGTGAAGTTACTTGAAAATCTTCTGGATTGCTTCTGACATGCTACAGATTTCCTAGCCAGCTGCCGAGATGCTGGGCCCGAAAGCATTTTTTTTGACACCTTCGGTGCACTGGTGAACCTCACCAAGGTTGGATAAGCTGGAACAGGATCAGAAGGTGAAAGAGTTTGAGCTGAACACCCTCCGAAACCAGTGGGGTGGCTGAGTCACTGAAGAGTCACTGGATTGGACCCTGGACCAGGAGGGTCTCCCAACTGCGAGCCCGTGATGAGGCTGATGACGCTGGGCAGTCCAAGCAAACAGGCATGGAAGATGAAGGGTTGCACAGTAGGTCTCAGAACAGGCCTCTATCGATGCCTGAAAGAAAACTACAAACGATATCGATATATATATATAATGTATAATATACATATATATATATCATTTGTGTGTGTGTGTCTTTTTTTTGGGTGTTTTTGGAAAATCCCGCGATTTCCTGTAGATGTTCGTTCCGCTTTTTTCAGTCGTGAGTCTTTTCGTCCCCTTTTTCGGCCAGGTGGGCAGAGGAGCTGGACTGGATCGAGCACAACTGGAAACTGTGCATCGACGATTTGGCGCGTGCTTTCCGGAGATGAGTCGATGGGGTTTTCCAATCCATAGATATCCATAGTACACGGGTAGCCCTGTTCATCATCCATTTTATTTTGGAAATGTCCATCATGAACCATCATGAACCACATCGGCAGCTAGTGATGGTAAAACCTGAGGCCAAAAAGTTGCTGGTGCAGCGTGATGCTGTCGCGTGGCAGCAATTGGTTGGACCATGGACATGTTTTGATATTTTTTTGATCACATCTTTGGCATTATTTTTTTGAAGTTTTAGGCATAGCTGTTTCCCCATTTTTTTCTATGCTTGCTGGACTGTTGGATAATCTCATTTTTTGTAACCTAATTTCACCTAATTTCCATGTTTCCAACTGTTTCGTCTTGTTTGGGGGTGGCTATATATCATAGACGTGGAAAATAGAGGAAACCTGTGTTTTCGTAAAAAGGTCCACTGAACTGCTTCATTGTCCATATCTATGTCAATTTTCCTTGGGTTCTATCTGATATATATATATACAGGATGGGGCCCCCAAGTTATAAATTGGTTTACAAACCCCATTAACACCCATTAACTAGTTCGTTGTATCCACCATAAACCATAGAATTCAGCCACTTTTTTCAGGCAACTGAACGCTATCGAACGGGGGCCCCATCCTGTATGTATGTATATATAATATATATATATACCCTCTGGTTATTTAACATAGCCATGGAAAATGGCCCATAGAAATAGATGGTTTACCTGGGTTTTCCTATTAAACATGGTGATTTTCCATGGCTATGTTAATCATAACCAGAGGGTACACACACACACATATATATATATATTATATACCTCCCCCATCATCCCCCGAAATGATGTCATCATTGTCATCCCCAACGAAGCAAGGCATGTCGCCTGGCCGAGCAGGAGAACTTTCAGCTTCGAGAGCAGCTGGCAGCGATGCAGGCAGCCGTAAGCCCCAAAAAGATCCAGAGGTTGAAGTTACCAATATGTTTTTTTAATTTTATTTTACTGTTCTATCTGTATTTTTGGCGGGTTATATATATTATATATGCATGATATGTATATATATATGCATGATATGTATATATGGATTTGCTGAAGATTATATATACACACAATTTTATGTATCTTTGCATTGGTTAACCCACCATGACTAGGGAACGTGCTTCATTTCCCCCTTAAGCAAATTGAAAGTAGAAAACGTACAATGACATGAATATGTGTGTAATAATATGGATTAACATGGTGTGTAGTGCCCACATTCAATCACATGCATATATATATATATACATACACATGCATATGCATATAATTATACATATATACAGTATATAGCACAGTTTTGCACAGAACCCGTGGCAAACTGGAGCAAAACATGTATGTGTATGTGTATGTGTATGTGTATGCGTAGGTGTAGGTGTAGGTGTATGTGTATGTGTATGTGTATGTGTGGTGTATGTTTATTTGATTATATGTTTACATTCCATATTTCATGTTTAATCCTATCATATCGGTGCATACCGAATTTCCCGATCCTAAAGTGGTTGGTTGATTGCAAACATGACAGAAAACCGGTGAAAAGGAGATGAACACATTTTGATGGGTGGTCTGCAAGGGATAAGTCGGATAAGTGCCGTATCTTCAGCTAAGAAAACAAGGATATATAGATGTATGCATACAGTATAAATAAAGAGGAGAAATTACAAGAACCCCATCAATTGCCAGGAAAATGATGGGGCAGAAACCACGGAAAACAATTTTCATTCTTGTAATGAGTGCCCATTGCTCTAGGCAGCGGGCAATCACAGTATGCTGAAGAAATCCGCCGACGGCCAGGGCCCAGTGTTCAAAATCGCTGATTGATGTGATACTACGCATCAGTTACCCTCTGGCAATTTAACATAGCTATTGAAAATTACCATAGAAATAGTGGATTTTCCCATTGAACATTGTAATTTTCCATAGTTATCTAACAATTTACCAGAGGGTATATACCATTGTACCACAAGAAACAAATAGGCGCTTGTCACGATGGGGAATCCTATGGACCCACTGGTCCGACGGAGATGTGCCAAGGAGTCTTTCCGCCAGATCCAGTCTCTCCATTGCCACCCTCCACGGCTGATTCGGTGGGATCGCTGCCTGGGGCTGCCTGGGGCTGGGTGAGGATCGACCCAGTGGGCGATAGCCCAAAACCTCAGCTCCATTCGTCAAACTGCCCAAGGCATTGGCACTTCTAAGCTCCAATTTTCTTGCATCACGTTTTACATCCTTCATATTCTTCATATTCCCATGTTACCACGTCTTGTGGCTGAAATCTCCACAGGTGTCTCCATTTTTTGCTTGAAATTTTCCAAGACTCCAAGATCTGGTTGCTGGCCCTGCAGGGTATTCCCCAATTCATGACAATTTTAAGGGCAAAATCATGGTAACCCCCCGTCCCACAACAAACAACACAGGTGTTGCATCGCATCGAGCGAGCACAGACCGTGCTTCAGACATGGGCCAGCAACCATCATCCGAGCCTTGGAAGCCATGAGTGTGTTGGAAGATTATCCACATTTTTCCACTTAAACCAGCCATGAATCGCAGATGTTTATGGCGGGTAAACCCATGGTCCATTCCATTTTCAGATCATTTCCGAATGGGAAAACCATGGATTTCCCATGGATTTCCCATGGATTTCCCATGGATTTCCATGGCTATGTGAGTGATTCATAGTGATTCCCAAGGAGAATCAAGCTGGCAGAGTACGTGGATTCGGACGACGAAGACATGGACCTGCCCGGAGCAGTACCGACAAACCGGAAAGGCCACCGGGCCAACCTTTGCGGCCACCGCATGGATCGCAAAGGATCATCGTTGTGAGGACTCATGTAATGTCAACCCCGGATTAATAAACCGTTGTTTATTATAATTAAAAATTACTCCCATGCATTCCCCCAATAGTCATGATTTGATTTAAAAAAAAGTAGGGGGTATTCCCCCAATAGCCATTGTCATTTCATTCTGATATTTTAATGGTAGCCTCCCAATTAAACAGCCGTTTGGGGTTTATTAATCCAGGGTTGACATGATACTATTCTATACTGTGTACTCATGTGATATTTGCTGATAGCAACGATCCGCATCAAGAAGCATCAAGTCAGTAGCTTCTGGTTTCAGCGTCAGCGGGCAGGTGAAACCAAGGCCCTCCCAGATGAGAAAGAAGATGAAGAAGAAGAACCCATTGATCCCAAAGCCGAGTGCCCGGTCCCGGTCCCATGTGGTCCAGGGGTCGTCCACGTGGTCCCGATCCAAAACCAGATCCCAAACGTGTTTACGCGGGAGGTACCTCAGACAGAATCAAAAGCAAAGGAAGAAGAAGGCGCTTGGCACGCCTCAGGGCCATTCAGGGCCCATTTTGTACGAAAAAGGCATCGTTTAGCCATGTAGATGAGGACAACCATCTCTGGAAAATTACTTGAAATGGTGGTTAAAAAGTAGTGATTACAGCCCCAAGTGATGTATAGAGTTTTGAGAGGAAATCCAAATCCCACTTCTTCCCAGGAGTTTTGATGACATTTTTGAGCCAACTCACTCCACAGGGGGGGACAATGTATAGCCTCAGTTGGAACATGTGTCCAGCGAGTCCTTAAGGTGGTTGGTACTCTTCCCTGGGCATGGTGCCCTTAAGGCCATTGTGGTGATTCAAGCCAGGCCTTAAACAGCAAGCTTAAAGCCTTGGATATGAAGTCCCGGATGCGCGATGCCTTTGCAGAGCCATCCTACATTGCCACTGCCTCTTGGACCAACAGTTGGCGAATTTCTGGGAGCTTTTGGGACGTGCGAAAAGATGGGTGTTGCAATCAGAAATCAAACATGTCAGGATGTCATAGCAAAACGCAGAGCAAACACACACCAAGAATGAGGATAGAAACATGGGATGGCAGTCTTGACATGGGGGTCATGGATTGGCAGATCCAGCTCGCAGGAGCACTATCACAAGACCGGCTGGGCACAGTACATTGCGAAATCCTACTGGTTTGAACATGGAACTATGCCGCTTTGGCTGCACCCAGTTTCGCCACAGGGTGGCTCTACCCTGGTTGCCGCATGCCACAAAAGGGCAGCCATCCGCCAGGCTGGTGATTCTGCTGAACTCCGTTTGGTTAGGCATTGACTCCACCATCAACAGCCGTGCTCTCTTGTTCGACGCCGTGGGGGGACCTGGGGGACCTGCGTCTTGCAGCAGGGACCAGCGTCTGAGCCGCTAATCTGGGGTACCTTAGTCGCCTGAGGGCCCTGGCATCATCTTCGTTGAGAACCTGCTGTGCTTGATCTTTAGTGTGGAGGCCCCACCGCTGTGGAAAATTGAGCTTCAGATTTTGATCATTTTGATATATTTTGATCGTACACATGAAGACACAAAGGTTGAGGCTCAAAATCGCTTATTTTCCGATACGTTGGCAAATTTTTGCTTGGCAGATTATCATCCGTTTCGTGGCCTTCAAGTCAAAGTTGCAGGCCTTCAAGGACAGCGGGATCACAGAATTTTGAGGTCACAGTATTTGGGTAGGCAATATATGGCAATATTGGAATGTATTTGAGATCCACAAACCACAGATTTGGATAGATTTGGCCGGACTTTGAATTGGCCCCTTTGTTTTTGGGAGGGGTTACCATGGAAAGACCCAAACATCTATCATCTCTTGTGGGGATCCATCAGGCCATCTGGGTGCATATCATGAACCTGGCGCCGAGAGGATTTCTGGTTTGTCTTCGACTTCCTCTTAGCCTTCTTGATGGTTCTCGAAACTTGGGTCATTGCAGTGGCTGCTTGGCAGAGATCGGCAGAGGGCCGAAGGCTTCAGCTTCAAATGCCAATGCCATGGGTCGGAATTCAGGTTCTGATGGTCACCGGCGAGGATTTATTCTTGATCGACACCTCTGTACTCAGGCGGGTTTTTTTCAGGCCAAAAAATGGAATCCTGTTGCCTTGCGAGGGAGAGGTGTGCAAAATAGTGCAAAATAATCAGCAGATATCAGCAAAGAAGCCACAAAAGACCACCACATTGAATCTGGTGCCAGTTGACCAATTGTCACCTTTTTGTTACCCTCTGGTAAACTAACATAGCTAATTTATGAAAATCACCATTTTTAATGGGTAAATCAAATCCACATAAATCCAATATAAATGGCAATTTTCAATAGCTACGTGAAATTACCAGAGGGTATCTTCTATAGGATGTTTTCGAAGTGTGGCCAACTAGGAAGAGCAGTCACAAACAGTCAACCATAGTCAACCTCGAGCCACTACACATAATGATGGATCAAAATCGTAACCATTGAAGTTGGGCAAGCTTGGATGGTTTCGTGTGATGCGTGACCATCGGCCATCGCTTCTCGCATGCTCACCACATAATGCAATATGTATATATATATATATGTACATACACATATATGTATATACACAAGGAACTATATCATGTATACATGTAAATATAATACATATAATCGAGAGAACATACATCTATGTGATATTTATATACATAATATATATAATATTATGTATATAATATAATATATATAATATAATATATTTAATATAATATATATAATATAATATATATAATATAATATATATAATATAATATATATTATAGAATATATAAAATATTATGTATATAATATATATATATATAATAATATATATTATAGAATATATAAAATATTATGTATATAATATATATATATATAATATAGTATAATATATAAAATATTATGTATATAATATAATATAATATATACAATATAATATATAAAATATACAATAAAATATATTGTATATAATATAATATATAAAATATAATATAAAAAATATTATGTATATAATATGATATATATAATATGATATATATTATATAATATATAAAATATAATATATATAATATAATATTTAAAATATAATATATAAAGTATTATGTATATAATATAATATATATAATATAATATATAAAATATTATGTATATAATATAATATATAAAATATAATATATAAAATATTATGTATATAAGATAATATATAACATATAATATAAAATATTATGTATATAATAGAATATATATAATATAATATATATAATATAATATATATAATATAATATATTTAATATAATATATATAATATAATATATAACATATAATATAAAATATTATGTATATAATATAATATATATATATAATATAATATATATAGTA
>CAMXCT020006678.1:267739-370239 GCA_947184155.2 Cladocopium goreaui
ACCGGAGTCAATTGGTTTTTGGAGCCGCTTGGTATATGTGCTGGCGAGTTTATCCACTTTGGGAGTGGCTTACAAGATCTTACAACTTACACTATACAACCACATGTAATTTGCTGGTGATTGGATATGACTATGGATTATACATACATACATATATATACATATATATTATATATATACACGTACAGTTTATATTAATATTCATATACATGTACTGCACACGCACACACACATGTATATATACCAATAATAATAGTAGTAACATAATAATAATGATAATAATATTCAGTATATATATACATAATATATATATATATATATTATGTCAGGACCTTCATTTGTAGCACAAGTCTTGGGTGCGTGAAATCTCACTTACCTTTCAACCAAATTCGGCGGGATCCTTGAAAGGCTGTTTTTCTCGTTCTTGTTGTTGTTGTTGTTGTTGTTGTTGTTGGTGTTGGTTGTTGGTCTCGCAGTTTTGCACGATATTTGAATGGTATTTGTAACATCGTCTTAAAGTGCAAAAACCAAACTTTTGTGTGTTTCCTGCACAATATTTGCAGCATTTTGGGACTCAACCTTTTAACTTTCATTGTATTTTTATTCTCAAGATCAAGATCAGTCATTCCATGAGCATGCAATTTGCAACATGTAGAGATGGAAACTGCTTGGAAGCAGAAAGCACAAATGCAGAGAAAACAAATAAGGAGAGACGCAGGAAAAACAGAAAACAAAAAAAAACTGTGAAGACGCAAATTTCCTAACGTTTTTGTAAGTGCAGCTCGCCCAGACATCCAAAAAAGTGTGTGTTTGGGAATTTCCGTTCGTTTTTCAAAACAGATTACGCTTTTGGCAACGAAATTTACAAATTTGAATTCACAGAAATTTCAGGTACGTTTGAAGGGTCCAGGTATACAGAGAGCTGGCTGACACTTTGGATGATCCATGAAAACCTGCAAAGTCCAGTCCGTAGCGGCGTATCATGTAGATATATCACGAGGAGTTTCTGTGTTTTTCTGTGATTTCTGGTGGCTTTCTGCTATTGGATGGGTTTAAAGAAAGAATTTCCGGGACTCCCCTTCATTTTTGCTGGGTGAAACCATGGGTTTCCGGTGAAAATTTACCAAAAAAAATCCTGCAGCAGGATGCTGCGGCTTCTCCGCTTGACCCGTGTGGCTCGCATTGCTCGACTCTTACGTGTCTTGGTGGAAACTGTTGTGTGATAGATGGTTAATAATGTTAATAGACCCCTTACCCTCTGCTTATAACATTCACAGTTTGCGAACTTGAAAATGGCCCAGTCGAAATAGTTGATTTTCTTTTGAAAAATGGTGATTTTCCATAGTTAAACGTTTACCAGAGGGTAATCCATTCATATCCCATTCAATATCCAATTATATAGGTGGATTATAGTATTGAAAGCATAGATGGTTTATGAAATTGGGTGAATCCCTATGGAAATTGATGGTTAATAGACCCACAAATATATTACCCAACTTATATTCCACTGGCATGTAGGATTCACGACAATTTCAGAAAAACCCATCCCCAAGTCATCACCACTTTGGGATGTTTACCATGTTTACCATCCCCAGTTGTGATTTTTCATGGATTTAAATGGTAGGTTTATGGCGCCTGCATTGCCACCCATTTATGGCGCCAAAATGATGATTTGACCTATGCCATAGGACCAATGCTGGAGTTTACGAAACAAAGGGAGCATTACCTGAAGCATGGTCCACATGCTGGTAGACAAGGTAAATTTTTAAATATATTCAATGGGAATTCCAGGATCCTAAAATGGAGGTACTGAACCATATAAGGCCATATTTTGGGGGGATATCCCCTTACATAGCCCTTATATAGGCCTTATATATGGTAGGTACCTCCAATCTAGGATCCTGAAATGGCCATTGATATGTAAATATTCCATATATGAACATATGCGATTTCCAGCATTGTGATATATTGGAGGGATAACATGAGAGCAATTTTTTGCAGCTTATCGAGGAGAACCAGGGTTGAGGGTTAAATAGAAAACCCACGCGACAACTCCAAAAAGGGTGCACCTGATTGTTGATGGTGACTGTCTGTGACATTCAGTAGTCTGGGTCAAGGCAGTGATAATTTTTCCAGGCCTTCGCATGGCCCCAGTGGCCCCTTTCGGACCCATTTTGGGGGCACCTTTCATATCCTTTCATGTGGTGGACTCATCCTCACATTTTTTCATCCTTTGTGAAGTGCAAGGTTTCTTGCCCGAAGTCCGGCTCTCAGACCACGGCAACAACGGCCACACTTGTTGCGTAGGCCGTTTAAGTCAGAAAGACTCCGTCTCAGGTCATGATTCTTGTGAGGGCAATTGGTGCTGCAACACGCTCTGTGATTCTCACAGCACGGCACTCAGGAAATTCATGCTCGATCTTTTGTAAAAGTAGGAGTAGGTAGGAGCAGGAGCAGTGGCAGTAGCATTAGCAGCAGTAGCACTAGCAATAGCAGTAGGAGTAGCAGTAGGAGTAGCAGTAGGAGTAGGAGCAGGAGCAGGAGTAGTAGTGGTGGTGGTGGTGGTGGTGGTGATCGTCGTCGTAGTAGTAGTTGTTGTTGTTGCTGCTGTTGCTGCTGTTGTTGTTGTCGTTGTCGTGGTGGTTGTGGTGGGGGCGGTGGTTGTGGTGGGGGCGGCCGCGGCAGCCGGTGTTCGCAAAACTGTTGTTTTCCCGGTCTCCACGAACTTTGGGTGATGCTTGGGGCTTCTTGGAAGGATGCCTTTTTGTGGAGTGAACCATTCCGATGCCGGAAAAAAACATCTGAGCAGTTTTCAAAACCCTTGGTGGATGATTTTAGGGGAGTATAACCCATAGGATCCATGTATGGTATATATGCTAACATTGGGGGTATATTGATGGGATCCATGTTACCATTAATATAGCAACACCATGGATCCTATGGGTAATGGAATATAATGTCAACCCCGGATTAATAAACCATTGTTTATTAATTAGGGGGGCATTCCCCCAATAGTCATAATCTGATATTTAAATGGTACCCTCCCAATTAAACAGCCGTTTGGGGTTTATTCATCCAGGGTTGACATTACTACCGAAGATATGTGGCATCAGACAATTCCAATATTGGGCTTTTACCAATCCATTCCAGGAATGGTAATCCTAGGGAGCCCAGCATAGCCGTAGCCCAGGTGCTCCTGGGCTTGATGATCGTCTACGTTCCAGCCTCAAATCGAACATGGCGGGGGAAATCCCCAAACTCCGGGGAAAAACCGAGGCTTTTTATGTGGGGATCACCTAATCTGAATCCACAGACATTGGTAACTCCTCCATGATTCCGTGATGATTCCATCTTTTTCTTCTAAAATGGATAGATCTGGGTAAATTACAGTGACCTCACTGTAACCTCACTGTGGCCTCACTGGAATCATGGTTACTAGGGGGAATCAACCCAAATCACCTTATTTCAGGTCAGTGAATTCTTCTAATTTACCCAGATTAATGATTAATGGATTATTTGCCATTATTGACCATTATTAACCATTGTTAACCAGTATTAACCACCCAGTATTAACCAGTATTAACCACTATTAACCACTATTCAACACTATTAACCAGTTTTTCAGGTGGTAAACTTCACCCCCCTTTTCGGTGGCCAAACACATTACATTCTCCAGGTCTTTGCGATCGCCTTCACACAAGTGGCAGTGGATACCCCTGCGGGCCATGCATATTTCAGCTCCCTACCGCAGGCCGTGGTGGTGGGGTGACGACCAGGGGACCTGAAAAAGCGTTCAGTTGGGGTTCACAGAAAACTCCAATTTCACTATGGTTTATGAGTGGGACCTGAAAAAAACCTAAGTTGGTGAACAGAATTCCAATAACTATGGTTTTAATGATACGCAAATAACTATAGTTACTATAGTTCATTGGGATTTATAAACATTTATAAACCAACTAACTTATAACTGGGGGGGCCCACATTGTAGGACCATAGGACCATAGAGTGCCAGATTCGTGCCATGGAGAGAAGTGGCTTTACCTTTTCCAGTTCAACGCTGGGATGGTTTGTTGCATCGTCACAGGGATTGCTGGATGCCCACTAAGCATCACTAAACAACATAGATGTGGGTTTGCCATGGTTTGGCCAAGCATAGGCTACCCCCAAATATATATATATATACATTTGCAATGTTCCTCAATAATAATGTGTAACACACACACACAGAGGTATACCATTTCTGAACTAACCCATGTCCAAAATGTCCAGCTTGAGCCAAATTACTTGGTTGATTAATGAAGACCAGTAGGTTTCTACATTCCATTTTCTACAACTCTTCTACTGTATGTAATGGATTGCATTTGTGATGCCCAAAGGTTTTCTTCCCAAACAGACATGACTGAAATAAACCCGAAAATGTACAAGTCACATCCCAAACGCCATTCGGTAATCAAACATGGAAATGGAACACCCCCCCATCTGTAGATGATTTTCCCATCATATTGTCCATCTAGTTCCGGCATTTCCCAGCCATGTTTGATTACTGAGTTGGGTAATCTGTTGGCTCCAAATCCATGAGCCATGGCAGGTAAACCGGCAGGTTTTCATGGCACTGGTGCATAGGGGGATTCTTTCTGCGTCCTCTTCATGCAGTAAGATTTCATGTCCTTCTGAAAGACCAGATTCGTTGGCAGTACTTCGTTAGCCATGTGCTTTCGGGTGTGGAAAGGGGTAGCAGATGGTAGCAGATGGTAGCAGGCCATGTTCAGCTTGATCTTCAACGGCTGCTTCAACAACAATTTGGTGGAAATGGCACGGCTGTCGTTTCAGGCGCTTCATGGCGCTTCGTCATCCCATGGCAGGGCGTGTTTGTTTTTTTCATCCCAGGATTTGGGGCCCAGAACCATCGTCAGGACGACCTGGTCGTCAGCTTTCTGTTTGTCGTGGCCACAGAAAACGGTTTTTGCAGTGGCCGTGATTCTGGGTTTTTAAGGTGAAAATTTGAATGGCAATGGTAAACAATAATTTGCAGAAAAGGAGATGTGTTTCACAACCCAAGATGTTACATGTTCATGCATTTTCTTTATCTGGTAATGTTTCACAAGGTTGCCACACATGGTGGCAGAAGCTTCGGCCTATGTTTCCATGTTTTCCAAGGCAGGCTTTCTGCTCATCGCGCCTCTCACTGCCACTTGGTCGTACAGGAGGTTATGAAATCTGATGCAGTGAATGAAACAAACACCATAGAGCCATCATTCTATGCTCTCTCTCTCTATATATATTAATTATATATTATATATAAATGAAACAAACACACACACAAACACAAACACAAACACAAACACAAACACAAACACAAACACACATGTATATATATATATAATATAATAGTGCAATCACGTAGAAATCAATTTGAAATCATCAAACCCAGTTGATTTCTGGAGGCCTTCAGGTCACTGCACCCAGATTTCAGGTCATGAATCTGCTCCTGGGGGTGTTGGTCGAAGTTCAGCCCTCAGAGAAAAAGATAGAAAAAGAGTTGTTCTTGTCAACCATGGGCCGCAATGTGGAGAACACTCCATCAAAATTGGTAGTCAACAAATAGTTTAATTAGGTTTAGATATAGGCAGCTTGCACTCATTTTCAACGCGTTTTCTATGGAAATGGGTCGATCTTTTGAAGTGGCTCATATCTTGTGGCAGCTTGTGGCAGGGGGTGCGCGTAGTAGCTACTGCAGAACAGGAGGGCCGTGTCGTGCTGGGAGCCCCGGTGGTTCGCTCCAGCGAGTCGACATCCGCCAGCTATGACTTGGTACATCGACCGGGATCATCCAGGTTTTGAAGGGTGACCCAGAAGGGACATTTTAGCTGTTTTTCAATAGTGATTCGCAGAATTTGAGAAACAATGCGCAGTGAAATACCTGATTACCAGTTATCTACTTATACTTATATAATCTTATATAATTACTTATTATTCATATTTGTTCATTTGGTTACCTAATATTCATCTGGTACATCCTTGGCTTCCGTGAGACACCAGGTCCAGGTCTCTGGTCTCAGGCGCAATCTGAAAGAGGAGCTTCACTACGCTAAAGAGGCCATGGGTGCAGATGACACGACCATCAGCCAAGAGGACGGCCGCGAATCGCCTGGATTTTTATTCCGGGGAATCCCGGTTCTGAACAGGGAAAAAACGACGTGTTGATTTTTTGGATATAAAAATGATCAACAATAAATTAAAATCATACAGGTATATAAAGGTACTCATGATTCCTGATTGCGTCTTTGGATAGATTTTCCAGGGAAGCCTGCTACTATCGTTTTGGGAGATGTGTCGAGACTCAATCAACGGCACTTGTATTTGATAAGTCAAGAGAGCTGGCTAGGACCGAACCGACATCGACTCACCTGCGGCAAGGGCGTGTTCAGAAATGCACTTGCATGTAAATATGATGTAATTTGTATATGGTATACGGACAACATATATATATATATATACCTGCAGCCTGAACGTCCTTTGTTTTTGAAGGTCTTTCAAAATAACCGTGTTATTGAGACAATATCGCTGAAATGCAGCAAAGGGGCGGAAACCACCAAAGGGACGGAAAATGAAGCTTCTCGAGGAAGATTCAAAACTTATCGATATTTATCATAGAGATGAATATCCTGCAGTATTGTTCTTCTATGTTTTATAGACATTTGGTACTATGTTGGCCACTCAATGTTTTCCCATCTGGCCACATCTGGTGCCCTCGCCGCTCTTTTTCAAGTGAGCGCTGGTGAAAGATCTTTGACCTGAATGCTGCTGCGTTCGGCACCAAGCCATTGGTGGAATGGGAAGTGGCCAGGGGAATTTAGAATATATCAGTGGGTGTTTCAATGCAGTGTTCTACAATTGAATGATATGGGGTCAGTATCAGGTATATTGTCTTGAATTGCAGTGGCTTAAACCTGGGGATTTCACAGGCACAAGAAATGTGCACAGATACAAAACAACTAAACATATATGTTATATAATGTGTTGTTTCATTATATAATTGAACCCGAATGAACTTCACCACATCATTTGGATCTTTGGCTAAGAGAATGCATACCTTTTTTCTATGACAACATCAGGTGGCTCAACAATATTACTTTGAACACGAGTTCATGGCCACATGGGCATTGACACATGCAACTTCTTTCATTAAAAAGAACATCATGCGCAATCCCTGCAGCCACCTTGGTGCAACATTTAGATCGGTGAAACTTTTGCAAATCTTTGTGAACCCATGGCGGTGAAGGTAGATATCCAGGATGTCTTCGTTGAATGGGAGGTTGAGAGTGACATCCGGGGTCGTTTTCGTCGCTCTGGACGTATGTTCATTCCCACTCCCAGTGGTGAGTTTCCCTGGGTCAACATCAAGACAGCTGGTCGTCACTTTGAGGTGCTATTACCATTAGTGAAGGCCATGCGCCAGCCTAATGATGAGCTGCCCATCGGGATGGTTACCATTTCAGACTTGGAGAGGGAGTAGCTTGTCCAAATTCTAAATGACCGATTTTACTTTAGATTTATTGGTGGGGTTGTTGGTTCCATCTCATTGCATGTTAGTACCTTCTACTTCCACTCTTGCACTACCTTCGCATTAGCATTGTTTGAGAAACACCGTGTGGATCTTTGATGTTTATGTTCATGATTTGTTTCCAATGAGGTTTTACTGTCTTACACCTGTGCACCCTTCACACACACACACACTCAGCCCTTAGGATCACTAGCCTTCATGAGACGGTTCGCCCCGGACAAACGATTGACAAGACCATTGTCCATGGAGAAGCATGGCTTTGCAAGAAGTTTTGTGTCCTTGTGAAGAGAAAACTTTCACGCGGTCAATATTGCCGTGATCCTCGTTTCCGAGCTTTGCTTCATGAGCTTTCCCCTCCCGAGGACATATTGTTGTCAAAAAACAAAAACACTTAACTTAGCATTAAGTTTGTTCTCGGCAAAGGCTATTACATTACATTTAGGGTTAGCTGAGAAAATACATTTTGTTCATAGCAAGATTGTTGGCTCCAATCCAGGACACCGAAGACCACGATGGCCGCTCTACTTCGGATGATTCTGATGCCAATGTTGATGATGATGACAACGATGATCATGCGGGAGGGCCTGTCCATGTGCCAGCTGAGGAGGCCATTGTCTTGGATGATGATGATGAAGTTGACCGAGAGTGCGATGGACCAAAGGACCCGGCACAGGAGCTTGCCCACCCAATCGAACCGGTTATCCCAGAACTTTCCAGTCAGCGCATGGATGAGGTTGATGAATGCCCTATGAACGGGGATGAGGTTTTGACAGGTGATGGTGAAATTCCACTGACCCAAGAAGCAGCAAAAAGTCCCCAGCAGGAAGACAATGATTCCCAAGAAGAAGAGTCATGCCCCACTAATTTGCTGACTTCGTTTGATGATGCGGATATCAGTGAGGATGAGGAAGAGAAAGATGCCCCGCAAAAGCCTGATTCTGAAACCCAAAAAAATGAGGACAAACAAGATGCAAAACACAAACCCGTGACTGAGAAGAAAGGTTGGAAAGATTTGCCAAATACCAAGCAGCCCAGCATCCCCTTCTTAGAGAAAAAACTCGCAGCACTTCGCAGGCAACAAACTGCTTCGCTACTAGGTTCTATTTAGTTTCACACAAATTTCTTTACGCTATACATGAGTAACCCACTGTTTCCCTTTTGTTTGGTTTGTAAGCTTCTAGGTAAATCCCATGTTTTTTTTCACCTTGCTTACCTGGCTTAATTTCAAGCTTCTATGTTCTGCAAGGTCAGCCAAGAAGTCCGTGCCTTCCAGTTCCTCCTCAAGTTTGAAGGATGAGGTTGTGGTGGTGAATGATTCCTTGCCCTATGGTGAGGATAATGCTGAGACCCAGGAACCTTTGGATGATGTTGAAGATATCATGAATAGACTCAAAGCAGAAGCTCCCCCGATTGATGAAGACATGTCCGAACATTCAGCCACATGTCCAATCATTTTGTTTGCTCCCGAGTTTTGTTTGATAAATGTATATTTCAAATTGTTGGGTAAACCAGCTTCAGCTTCCATGGTATGGGACATGTATCTTTACCCTTGGCACTTTTTAATACCATTTGGTTTTCCCGACAAAGAAATTACCACAGTCTTACCACAATTTCTTTTCTTGGGGCTATGCGTCCCCTAGGTCTTGCGCCGTCAGCAGCTTCATATCAAGGCCAGCTCGATGGATGACGGAGATGGTGATGACAATGCTTTGACGGATGGCAAGACGGATGATGGAGGTAAGAAACCCAAAGGAAAGGGTAAAGGCAAAGGTCGAGGTGGTAAGGGCAAGGGAAAAGGCAAAGGGAAGGTGAAGAAACCTACTTCCACCAAGAAACCAGGCAAAGCAAAGAAGACTGAAAAGGAGCAGTCCCTTGAAGGAAGTGCAGGTTCGGAGCCAACAAAGAAACACAAGAGAAAATCCAAGGAAGCAGATGTGGGAAAGGATGTGAGCGAGGGGAAGGAGACTGAGGAGGGAGGTGAGGCACCCAAAAAACCCAAGAGGGTTAGGAATCCAGGTGGTTCGGTGACCTTTGCCCGTCGCTACAAACCCAGCTCTTCGTTTGGGGCAGCCAAGTGGGATGCTATCCGAAACGCGTTTGTGGCCGAGATCAAACCACACCTGAGCAAATTCTCTGAACACGAGGCAGTGGGTTTTTGCCGAGTTTAGGCAACATGCAAATTTCATTTTTTTTATGTTTGTTAAATATTCATTTCACTTGTCAATGTAAATACAAATATGTTTGTTCAACCCCATTTGTTGTTAATGGTTCTAACTTTAACTAGTTGATATTACATCCTAGCCTCTCCGGCTTCCCTGTTTCAGGATCACTTTTGGATGTTCTGTGGGAAAGAGTGGGAAGGGCAGGAGGTTTCAGAATCAAATGTTGAAGCTGCAGCCATCAGAGCTGCTCTTGACTATGTGGCAACCAAGGTTCAATTGTAGGATGGGGTCCCAAGACTGGGGATAGGACTGGGGTTTCACGGAGATGTCTTACCTTCAGGTGTCAACTGTTGAATTGAAATTGTCATGGATTATGCGTGGTTCACGATGTTATTTTGGTAGTGATATAGCATTCATTTGCGCACCCCCAGCTCCAGTGGGAAACCCCGTGTTTTGTTGAAGAAACGCTGGTGGACGGATGCCAGTTCAAAAATGTCTTTTGGCATCAGTGCCAGGTAGTTGCAATAGGAGTCCATACACGCTTGTGAGTTTCACCCTTAGGAAGGTTTCAGCTGGCAGTAAATCTATTCCATATAAATGTCTATTCACCCATTTCTATCCCATTAATAAGTATTGGTTTAATATGGTTTAATTAATTTTCTGAAATATACTTACTTGTTTTGTTGACGTCTTAGTGGCTGCCACGCTGAACGACCTTCATGGGTGCATGGGGATACATGCGTGAAGATTTGTGCCTCAACCTGGTCACTGTCAATTCCAATTGCTGGATTCAAGCGCGAGCGGTGAAAACAAACGGGTGGTTATTCTTGGGATGCTGGGTGTTCAAAAGGATTGTAAATTCTTAACTCTCTTTCTTTGGTTATGATTCTTCATATGAGGCTAATCACAACACATGATTGGATTAGAAATCAAGCCCACTACCTTAACCTGAGGAGCATTGGAATTTAGCAAGTTCCAAATTTCAAATCCACCCACCTTCCTTCCAATAGCCCTGTGACACCCTGTGACTCCCAGCATGTGTCAGCCCAGGTCTGCATGGCGAGGCGTGGCGAAGCCTGGCGGCGCAGGCTGCGGCTCAACATTGACCGGGGTGTGGCAGAAAGACGTCGGTCAGGCATGTTTACATCTCTTAGCACTGGTGCGCTATCTTCTATTTTTTTGGGGGGATCTCTTGGCAAGAGGCCCAATGCATATAATCACTGGGGGATGGCCACTATATAAGACTGCAGAAACATTTGGACCAAACAGGTGCTCCTAATTTGGTGGTTGCAAAGATGACCGCCATGAGAGACCGACCACACCGTGTGGAACGTGCCATGAAGCAGCTGATGACTTTAGGTGCACCAAAGGCGGGCCAAACCGATAGCTCTAAAGATCCCAAATCCCAGAAGATACCTATTTATATTTTCCCTTATAGGGTACATATCATTTGCCACATGAGCACGATGACTAATGATTATATATTAGACGAAAGGTTCTGTGGATCAACTGATTCCATTTGGACAAGCCTTAAACTGGGTTGGTGTTGGATTTCCTTCTGTTCACACCAAAAAGTAAATGTGTTACAACAGATTGGATGGCAAAAATATCAAGTTAGATTTAACCCATCTTAAAACCTTTGTTGTTCAAAACCTATGCAGGTACTCTTGGCTGCTGTGCTGATGCTTGCAATGAGCGACAATATTGACTGCTTCAATGAGGCTTGGTGTTGGGGCAAGTGCAAAGTAAAGATATTAGGGAAAGGAAACCATATATGGATTATATATATATGATATATTTTAGAAACACCAAATTTTCCCAGGTTCTAGGAGAAAACTTGAAGCATATGAATGCATCTTTCTTGGATTTCCAATTCAAAAAATGTTATGCATCCCATGTATCTAAATTTGGAGGGTTCATGTTTAATGATTCTTGTGATAGATGTGAAATTACACTGCATTTTGCATATCAGATACGCACATTCTTTTTGATCTGGTGGAAATTATTAGTATTGGGTTTGGATAAAAACAAAATACAAGACCACAAAGTGTTCACTCCAGATTAGGATTTTCACTGTTGGGTGAGGGCTACACTTTTATCGAGCTGTTCTGTGGACAAGCTTGGACTTCGCGGTGCATGAGGGTGGAACAGCACTTGGTGGCATCTCTGGATATCACCAGCCCTTTGCTTGGCCCCCCTGTTCCCAATAAGCAGGATGCAATGGACTTGAGCTCTGATGCTGGTATGGCGTCTGTTGGTTGAACAATCATATATCGATATATTCAACTGTATCTATTTTTCTTTTTAAAACAAGGTTCTGGGTTGAAACAGGGATGAAACATCCAACCAATAAAGCCGGCTGTAAACCACTAAGATGGTCTAGGGTGGGTGATCCATAGTTGGTTCATGTTGGCTCCAAAAATTGCTAAGATGTGCTAAAGTCGCACTCTTTATCCAACAATATCTAATATATTATATATGTACCCAAGGTATCTCAAGGTTCAAAATGCTATGAACTCCTTGTTCGATATCTGTTGATGGACCTTTTTCTTAAACATCGCCAACATAGATTCAAGGCTTTGCGTTCCAGTTTTTGTTGGAAATATTATTTGATTTTTTTGTTTTATCTCCAAAGCCCCAAAAAGGGTCTGTTCAACAAATAGTGCAATACAATGAAGTTGAACCATTTGACATCCCAAAATTTGGCTGAGGTTGGCTCTGGCTACCTGCCTGAACATGGACTTCTCCAAATGCATTGTCCTTATAGGACTTGTATGTTCCAGCTATGTTGCGGTGAGTTCGTGAACTCACCGTCGGTATCCCCATGCACCGTGGGGTGATGTGGATTGTCCATTTGTGGCTTTGGGGTCGCTCTTAGCATCACGGATACTAGCCATTCAGTGGTTGGTCTTGGTGAAAAGGGGCCCCCAACAGTGAGGAGACATGTCAACCATCCACTAGAAGTGGAAATCGTCTAGATCTATCAAAAACACTCAGATAAAACACCATTCACCAGTTATGGTATGTTGTTGCCCACATCACTTCAGGGTAATTTAGAGCATGCCTTTGCCTTTCAAGGTAAAGATTAGGTATGGGTTGATGATGGTTGATAAAAGGGGATTTCCAATTGCAAGAGCCATATTCTTTGTGTAAAAATTGTGAAAAACAAAACCCCAAACCTTCTCCAGGTTGTTTAAATATGATGTTTCACTGCTATGTATTGAAATTCAATAACCCATTGTTTTGCGAAATGTTATTTCACTTTAGACCCCATTGAGCCAAATGGCATTCAGTCCATAAACCCACCTAGCTAAGTTTACTGGTCCCGGGCCTCAGGACAGCGTTGCTCATCTACGTGATTTGCGCCTTGGGAGGGGTGTTCGTGCTGGAGCAACCCAGTTCTTCATTGCTGCGGTGGCACCCCCGAATGCGACAACTATTCCGGGATCTCCCAAAGGCTGGGATAAAAATCGAAATGAGGTATTGCCAAATGCCATAAGGTAGCATAAAGGGAAAGGGAAATTTGATTCTCTAAGGTTTATGATTCATATTTAAAAAATATATTGTCCAAGTGTGGGGTTTCATACATATTCACCATATATTACATGACACTTGACTCCATTACAACAATAGAGATTTCAACCCACTATTTTCATATGTTTTCAACATGATCTTTATTGCCAGATTCTTAGCAAATCAAAATCACTATTTGAAAATGCATGCTAATGGCATGTCTTCATCCCTGGTAGGTCTTCAGAGCATCCTGGTGGATGGCCCACTACAATGCCAAAACATGTAAGCGACACATATGCTGGAGCAACTCCCCAATTGTTCAGAAACTCAACATGGGCACCTTAACCCGGGAACAAAAAAATGCAGTGGACCTTTTGGGAGTTAGATCCACGAAGCGCTACTTTGACAAGAAGGGAAGAGCCAGATTTGCTGGTACAAAGTCGCTACGTGCCACAGGGACACTTATCTTAATAAATGCCAAACATTTGCATGTCGCCACTGATGTGTTTGGGTTCCAGCTAATTGTGCTATTTCACTGCACCACCATGTCTCTCCATTATAATTTGGGGACCTATATCCACAACTAAGGACTTATCCTCCACAATTTGGCTTGAAAATGACAACACTACATGAGCAACTCCTCAACAAGAAAGCACCGATGCCTCCTATTCCTGACCAGGTGCAACAGGCATCAGTCCAAGAGTTGTTTGCTTCCCTTGCTTGGGAAGACGTTTGGGAAGATGCAGAAATGGCATCAGTCCTCAAGTATTTAAGGGGAAATTATAGTTTGGATTTGGGGCCCTGGCGGGATCTCATCCCGTCCCACTTGTAGGGGTGATACGCCAAGATGGATAACAAATTCACTAGCCCAAAGCTTTTATCAAAGCTCCATAGTGGAAAAAGGCTGCTGCTAGTTGCTGACCACGAAACCGAGAGATTTTCCTACCTTGTTTACAGTTTGCACTGCCAGGCATAAGGTTGGAATAGGCATTCTATGGCATTCTTCTTCTAATCAAGTAATTTGAAGTAGTTTTCCTAGCATTTTATGATGGTTTTTAATGATTTTATATGATTTTGGGATGGTTGCCAAACTACGTACTGAGTACGTACTGAGTACGTACAAAAACAGAATCCGTACAAGGGGCGGAAATCGCCCGAAAAGGGGCGTAAAAACCCGAACGGTCGTACGTACTCAATGCGTATTCTGATGAATTTTGGTGACTTCAATTTTACTCATTTTTCAAAGGATATTTACATGTTCCAACTTGTGTTTTGACCACCTGTGCCCATCTTGGCTCTCCTGCTGGACACTTTCTCCAGGCAAAGGTGTATCCTGCACAGGCCGCTTAGGTTTCAGCTGCTAGATAGGCAATGAGAAAAGCGCTTTCGCTGAAATCAAAGCAGGGTAGCTGTTCGGAGTTGGAAAAGGGCAACAAGAAGCTCATCGCTTGCAAGAAGGAAGGTGAAGAACCAGGTGAACTTCAAAAGCGGATCGAGGAGTGAATATATCATTCTGGTGAATTACATGACATTTGTCACTTTATGAGTGTTATCTCAACACATTGCAATCATCCATGTGCAGTGGGAATAAACTTAGGATATTGGTAATTAGGGCCAAACACCCAAAACGGCCAATCCCGCAGGAATATGAGTCCCAGCTACAAGCCCTTCGAGAGGCAGCAGTTCCTTATCTAAAAGAAATGGTGGACTGCTGTGGCCCTTTCACAAGAATCTTAGGTCCAAGATAATGTATATAAGACTTGTCACAACAATATCATTCTTATAGGTAATATATCCTCAAGATATTTTCCAAATGGTATCACCTGGTAACCTGTCATGACCTTTCCTTGCTTCAGGCTGCAGCAGAGACACAAGAAGCGACTCGGCTTAAAATTTTGATTGCCAGGATCTGTTACCTAAAGTTCGAACTGACACTACCCTCTTCAAAAAATATGTTATAAAAATCTTAGGCAACTCCGGAGGAGATTGAAGCTTCGATGGCTCCCAAGAGGGAAAAAACAAAGGCCACTGCTGCAAAGGCAGCTCCAGCCCCTTCTCCCCCGTCGAGAAGAGTGTCTCAGAAGCGGTCTGCCCAACCCGTCCCTCCTGCAGACCATGAGGTTCGTGGTGCTAAGGCCAAGAAATCGAACCTGAGTGCAGGAAATGAGAAGGCAATTGTGCCTGCGAAACGCACCAAGAAGACCAGTAGTGGGGATGATGGCTCTATTGAGACGTTGAAACAGGCCGGGGTGTTATTAATTCATCTTATAATATGTGAATTAATATGTTATACCAATTTTAGATTTGAACTAGGATCTTGTAAAACCACCTCTCTCAAACCTACTTAATTATGGCCACCCTGAAGGCCAATGCGCAGCTCCAAGCAGAGTTGAAGGATGCCTTACTACAGCTAAAGAAGCAGCCCTTGAATTCCCCCCAGGCCACGCCACCGCCCAGGCGTGCAGCAGCATCCCCACCCGTTCCCACGAGTAGCATGAGTGCAAGCTCAGGGAAATCCAAGGGTGTCAACAAGAAGGTGCCAGCAGACACTGGGGATTCCAGTGATGGGGAGGACAACCCGAGTGAGGAAGCCCGTCTTCACAGACTGAGGAGGGTTTGCGAACGCAAACCGTCGGGCCGCTTAAACGTCCCAGAACACATTCACCTACAGTGGCTCCAGGGTGATCGCACCACACGCCTCAAGATGCTTGATGTCTTGGAAACGGCCGGTTGGAACAAGGATCTAATGGTCTTGCGATATGTTCTTGAAATACTTATGAAATCTTATGAACATAATGAACCATTTCTGATATGTTTATCTCATTACTCTTAAACCACATGTTACCCAACTGTGCTAGGAGGAATTTGTGAAGATGACTGTTTACCGCTCCAAGCAGAAGAAGACTCGCAAGCAGGGAAAGACCAAACGTGGTTGGTTTACCCTGGAAGGCATGAAGGAAACCTTGAAGTGGTCTAAGCCCCTCGTCCAAAACATGACACACACACACACACATCATCCTGAACAGTGACCCAAACCACATATGTGAGGTACACATGTAAACCGAAACTGTATTGTATGATGTTTTAGATGCACCATATGCCTCTGCAATCCTTCCAGGAACTACATCAACAGCGCTGTGAAGTTTTGCGAGAAGAAAGGGAATGAGCACTTGGTCAAGTGTCTTTGCTGCACCCGAGGGGTATGAATAGTGACCTCAAATTGGCACATATGTGTATCCCACAATAGTAACTGTATTTATAGACTTCCTTACACGTAATATACTCATATATTATATATATGCTCCTAAGAGTACGTAGGTTCACAATCTGTGCATTCTCTATTGGTTGCTAGCTGGTGGCGTGCTAACAATAATTTCTATCAGCTTCCATCAGCACTGTGTTTGATGGTGTCTTTTTACTGAGGACAGACCGGTACAACAAGAAACTGAAGAAGTACTACGTGGAAATCGAGGAGATGGATGAAGACATGGATGAAGAGGAGGAAATTGAGCGAGAAGAGGAAACAGAGGCCTATCTACCCTTTATGTATTGAGGGTTTGTCTACCAAGGGATTTCCCACTTGTTGGTTAAATATATTTCCAACCCAATCATTTTTCTAGGCTGGCAATGGTGCCATCTTCAAGCACAAGAAGCGTTCCTATGCCCCAGAGATGGCCCCCGAGACTGATGATGAATCAGAAGAGGAAGCCGAAGTTGACAACAGCTTTCAGGAGTTGCATGGGGGATGTTATAAATATGTTTCTGATTCCCCTTTGTATCCTATTTACCTATTAAGACCCCTATGTGGTATCCAGGAGTATCGCCAGTTCTGCAAGTATGTGAATGGCTTGATTACCAGAAGCACCAAGCTTTCGGATCTTGCAGTGGATCTTGAATCACACACCGGAGAAGTTGATGGTGGAAGTGCTGTTGGAAAACGTTTGAACAAGCTCTATCCTTAAAACCTTTCTTGGTTGTTGAAGCCTGCTCCATTCATCAGACCTTTCACTTCCACATGATTAGGGCCCCTGCTTTCTCCATCTGTTGCCATGAGGTCCATCACCGGATTGCATGATGCCACAGCAGTCCTGGAGCGAGAGTTCGAGATCTGTGAAACTTTGAAAGGGGATACCTCGGCACTTGCAAATGGGAAGGTGAGTGAGGAAAAGGGAAAGGAGCCATATCCTTAAGCCCATTTGTTGTTACACATGTCGATGCACATGATTGTTTTCTCGGCATTTTGGATCAATACTCGTTTCAACTTATCAACCTTAGGCTGTTGGGAAAGATCGACGAGCAAATCAAGAAAACCAATGTTGCGCTCCTTGTCCAACATCGTGTTATGATATGCCATCAGGCCTTCATTGGTTTCGTCCTGCCACAAGCTGTATGCATCTGAGGTGTGCAAAGATTACCGCAGCGGAAAAGGTGGCGAAGTCTTTTATTTGCATTTGAGACCTTTGAAACACTTGAAGGATCTTCCTGGCCAATGCCTGGATACCACCACTCATCCCCATATGTAATTTCCATATAGAAAATATATTATATTTACATCCAGACCTAAGTAGTAAATATATATAAACATATCCAAATAATATCAATTGGATCAAATCTGATGTGTTTAATTGCATGTACTGCCAACATCCATAAGGAATGTGCTGCGCAGCCTGAAAGCTGATCAGTGATCGAATGATGCCTGGAATGATATACATGCCCAGCTGAATGTGTTACCTTGACACGTCAAAGCTGCTGTCAGGATGCCATGATGTTTCAACGTATATTTTGTTTGCAATGTACTTGCCTGTACTTTGCTTTGGGGTTGGTCGCAAAACATGTTGCGACCCTGTGTCAACTCTTGGCACTTGGAAACATGTGCATAGCACGTGAGTGATGTCACAATAGAAATTACCAGAGGGATATTCCGTGGACAAAAAAAAACATGCAGCTGCGATGATCAACCTTTGAATTGCAGGTATGCGGAAGGGATCCCAAAACTGTTCTTTTCACCCCCATATCCAGAGAACCCTACACCACCCAAAATTAAGTCCATTTGATTTGCCCCTGTGCCAGGTCAAAATCAACATGACAAAGATCTCCTTCGACACCATGCCCATTTGATCTCGATGGGGGCCAACTCCCCAGCATCCTGCAGAGCGCTGGGTTGACACGGGTCAGTCAGAACTAAGCCATTGAACCTCATGGATTAACTAATTGTGATATCTTGGCTCGAGTGGGGATTATCGTAATTTACTTGGGTGGCCTTTAGTGGGTTGATGAGTCCACCTGGGTTTCAAACCCTTAATTTCGTGCAATGCCTGAAAGCCATGAGAGCACTGATGATGACAATGACTTTTTGATGGAGCTGTTGACATATCGATGCCCTCAAACTGGGAGAAAACGAACTGCCGGATGCTTGGAAACAAGGACTGCTCATGCAATATCATGCAATCTTGTTACCTTAACATTTTTTTGACCCAACATAAAAACTTGGATGGTTCAAATGTTTCTGTGGGTTACCAGGACGCCTTCTCCAATCAAAATTCCTTTGGTGACGGCACATTGTCATACAGAACTTCCAGACCATGAACATGATGATGGAGAATTGTTTTCTGAATACCTTCACCGGCATGAACTTAGCCCAACTTCAAACCACAATGGTCCTGAGGGTGATATAGCTCTTGTAGAAAGCAGCAGCGCCATCGCAACTCAGTGGCTGAGGGTTTTGTTTGGGAGAGATGCCTTGTCCACAAAAAATGGGGGAACTTGTTGTCCATTTGTTTTCATTCCAATAATGTGGAAAACTCAGGGTTTGCTCAATGATGTACAGGAAAAACATGAAACATATATTATTCTATATTTAGGGTGGAAAATCAAGGTAGATGATGTTTTCACCACAACTTCATAACCACCAAGGTACCAAAATTTCTAGTCTTGGGAAATCATTATACTTTAAAACATAAGATAATTGCAATTTGTTTTCTTTACATGTGTACTGTATGACCATTATCTATCTCTTGTGGGTGAGAGCGTGGTGAACAACTCAGGTCGGAAAAACGAAAATTTTGGCTGAAATGGCCGATGGGTTCAATGGAAAAAACTTTGACTGGTCACATGCCCGCCCGCTTGGTGTCTTCAACAAGTGCCCGTCAACCCAAAGATCTATGAACATGACCTGCGGAAAAATTTTGGCACATGCAAAAGAACATGTGGTAGCGTTTCGTAATATGATAGGGCTTCGGGTTTGTGTTTTCCATATCGGGGTGACGCACAACCCGCTGATGAGATTTCAATCGTATTTGGAGAAAGCCTACACTCATATGTGGGTAGTTTACTGCTCCAACAAAACCGATCTAGTTCATATGCTTGAAGCAGCTTTGGTTTCCGAATTTGCAGCCCATGTTGGATGCAGAAACAAAAGTGGCAGTGGAGGAGAAGGGGCCCTAAACAGGGCTAACTGCCCTGACCCTCCCTACTTTGTTTATGTGACTGGTGGCCGTGCAGACCAGCCACGGGCTGTTGGATAGAAGTTTCTTGGGGTCAACTGGAGAAAAGTTGCTGCGGCGCAGGGTTGGCCAACAGCTGTGAAACGTGAAACAAACACCTGGCAGAGCACATTCGCCCTTTCAACTTATGATCCCTTCCCACATCGTAAGCCAACCACTACACCCGTCCAAGGCATAATTATTCTGAGCCCTGACCTTTTGACCTACTAAGGTCCCATGCTCGCACATCGTGAAGCAGGCCAGAACAGAACTGAGAACTCAGGCCCATGCAGGTCGACTTCTGAGAAAGTTTGCCAACGTGCGGTTGAAAGATGCCGAAAGAGGTGTCCACAGAATTTTTGTAGAAGAGGGATTTGCAGTCCCAATCCCAATTGAAAGGATCAATGTTGGGGCTGGTGCTTTAGCGAAATTCCCAATCATCAAATTTTCGAGTTGGGTGAAATACCTTCTAGATACCAATCGTTTGCGGCAGCTGACGGGCATGGCAGACTTTGAGAACATGAAGGCCACTCTTGGTGAATGGTGGTCTCGCTTCCGGGCCTTGTACCCAGAGCATGGTGTCTTCAGGTTGGCCAATGAAGGCCGGCTTTGCCTGGAGTTGACGATCCCGTTCTACAGCCATACTGACGAGGGTAGATCCTACAAGCATGCACCCTTGTGGGTGTTGAGCTCACATGGCTGCATCGGCAGAGGCACAAGGGCTTTCATCAAGAAGGGTGAGTTGATTGTCAACAGACCACCTTTGCGGAGAAAATCAATGGGTGTCAATTTTGTTGGAAATACGTGGTCAACGCAGTTCATCTTCTGCTCAATCCTTCGTGCTCATTTCGCAGAGCGTCCAGAAATTTTGGAGGCTTTGGTGGCAGCCTATGCCTCGGATGTTGCTTCTTTGGCTACAGATGGTGTGACCAGCTCTGATGGGAGGACACAAATTTGGTGTGTGCATGTTGGCACCAAAGCCGACCTACCAGCCCTGGCGAAGTTGGGGGGCTTCAAGAGGTCCTTTGGCAATGTTCCCAGAGCACCTTCCTCAAGGTCTGCTTGTCGTGGCATTTGCCACCTGTGCCTTGCTGGCCGTGAAGCTCCAAATGGAGATGCGATCTTGCCATTTGAAGACATGAGCTTGAACCCAGCATGGCTTGCAACCATGGATACAGAGGAGCCATGGACTTCCACCCCGGCAATCCTCAATGGAGCTTTGATAGAAGAAGAGAGACAGGCCCAGTTCTTTTTGCCAGACATATGGCACAATGTCCACATGGGGATTGGCAAGAGCTGGGCTAGTTCGTCTTTTGTGACCTTGGCGGAGCTATCTGATAATCTACCAGGCAACTCAATGCAGGCAAGGTTTGACTTCCTGTCCCGGGACTACTTGGACTTCTGTGCAAGGTGCAAAGTGCAGCCTTTTGTGGATGGGATCAATCGTGAAACGATGTGCTTCCCACAAAGCTCAGCAACGCCGGAAGGCAAGTGGAGCAAAGCTGCATGCACAACTATCATGCTGAAGTACTTGGAGAACCTGGCCTCGCGTTTCATTGCTGGGCACACTGACAACAACATCCTCTTGGCAATTGTTTTTTGTCTGCACAACAGCCATGGAAAAAATCAAGTTTTAAGCATTTTTTTCGGTTGGGCCCACATTTGGAAATGATTTCCTTTCCCAAACTTAGGAGAAGGGCACCAAGTCCCTGAACACTGCCATCTCTGCCATGTACTGCTTGGGCTATTGGGTTCGCAGAGACTATGCTATCAAAATAGCCCACCATCTTCTGAAGTTCCTGCAAATGTACCAAAAGTCTGCAGCAGGGAGCATTCAGCTTCGCCGCAACAGGTTCCCGATCAAGCCGAAGTTGCACATGGTGCACCATTGTGTGCAGCGCCTCCTTTCGGAGGCTCGCCGCAGCCAATGGGTTGTGAACCCCATTGCAGAGTCGGTTCAGATGCAGGAGGACTACATTGGTAGGCCATCACGTCTTAGCAGACGGGTCAATCCCAGAGCTATTCATGAGAGAACTTTGTCGAGGTCATTGATTTGTTCGATGGAAGCATTGCTCGCTTCTGACCTAGATCCTAGGGGGTTGGATGGGCATTAGGGGTTCAAACTACAATCCAAGAATTTTAGATTATTTTTGACACCAGGAAAGTCTTCCAAGTTTTGTTGTCCACCCTTGGTCCATCCCTTTGAGTTCCGCGCGGTGGTGCGCGGATGCCACTGCTTCACCGGTGGGGAAACTTGAAAATGTTGGCAGCAGCAGCGGCAAGGTGGTCTCTCAACACAATGACACAGTTGTCAATTATCCCATACCATGTTCCCCATGGTTCATCTTAACTTATATTGGGTTTTATGGCTTCCATCTTACATAACACAATGAAATGATAAATCATTGCCATACTGGAAATCTCAAAGGGGCGGATTCTAGGCAAAGGGGCGGATTCTCATGAAAGGGGGGAAAAATATGATAAGATACGCTCCTTCCCTAAAACGGTAGGTTGAAGCGGCTCTAGGTATATATATATTGCCTTTTCCGAATTCATCAGAACAGCCGCGACGCAAGTCCCAAAAGGCCGATGGAAAAAAAAATATATACAGTATATGTCTATGTCATTATGACGCATATGTGTATATAGTATATATAAATATAATATATAGTATATATATATAATATATAGTATATATATATATGTGTGTGTAACACGCTTAGCGGTGGGACATGTTTTTTGAATGGGATCCAAATGGACCAATGGACCGAGGAGTTCATCTGCCTCCTCCAAAACGATCAAGCCATTGATGTGCTTCAAGATGTTGGGATCCCAGTGAAAGGGGGGAAAACCGCTGGGAATATCTCAGTGATCTGGTTGGTGGTTCAAATTGGATCGAAGTATTTGATGTTCGATTCGAGGTGTCATGAAATGACATCTTTTTTGATAGCTTGAAAGCAGTGTAGAAACAAGAGCTGGGTGACCTCATCCGTTGTTCCAGCATTGCTCTCACGTTGGCGTTTTTATTTTTGGAGGGGTTGACATATTCAACCAGGCAATTTAGGGATATTATAGCTGCTATAGCTGGAAGGTGCTGGAAGCCTCAGAAATGCGGATTGGCAAATGATTTGAAATGATTCGACAATAATGTGTTCAATCTCTTGGGGATTGCTACTCTCCGGTGGGATCTTGCACATATTTCAGACCCTTTCGTTGTCGATCGAGACGGGGTGGGCCTTTGTTGAGGTGGGAGTGGACCTCATTGCTTTGGTAAAAGATCCTAACATCATTTTCGAGGGCGAACCCTTCATGGGTTTCCAGGCAGGCTGAGAGCACGGGGGATCATTCGCATGGAAAGTCAGCGTCACTGCAAGCCGGAAATGTTGCTGTGTGCCCGTCATCTACAGTCGGACACCTTTGCTGCATGCGAAAGCCACTGTGCACATTTCGTGTAAGGTTTATTCGGGGAAAAAAGAATCACGACCGTGCGGCCCATAGATTTTGGTCTTTTGATTGCATGAATTCATATTTGGATTTGGGGACCTATCAGTCAACGAACCAGGGAAACCGGAAATCAAGAGGAAAATCATCTTCAAAACGCTGGATTTTCGTCATGTGAGAGAGCTAGAGGGTTCCTCAACTGACTTAGGCCCATAATAGTTGACTGGTTGGTGGTTTGGAACATTTTTTATTTTCCATAGTATATGGACGTTTATGGGATAATCCTTCCCAACTGACTAATAATGGTTAAAACCACCAACCAGAAAAACATATTGCTTACAGCCTCCGCGCCGCAACGACATGTGCAGGACTTCCTTGACGAAATCCTTCTCCTGCGCGGCTCAAATGCTGCCACAGTGAAGGACTCTCTGCTCGAAGGGTTTTGTTTCAAGACCCTCAGCCATCACTCAAAAATTCAAAAAGTGAAGAACCGTTTCAACGCGGCGGTTCAATTATTTGCAAATCATCTGCAGATCATGTATCACCAGGGGTTTATGTTTCTTTTTTAAAGTAGAAATCTAGGATTATCGCTGTCGAAGACGTGAAATACTTTCCTTCTCAGTAGAACTCATGTAGAAATCAGGGGTGCCTAGGTCTCCACAACCTTTTTTTTAAAGTATATAGCGGTTTGCTAGGGGCACCCCTGGCCCGAAAATCGGCGGAGGACCTCACGGTGCTGAAAAATCAGATCATACAGACCTTGCCGCAAGTGCTGAAGAAGAAGCTGAGGGTATGAAGGGACCATCGATGACGATCACCAGACTTGGGGACGGATCAAAACCATTCAAAAGCTATGGAAACCTACCATGAATTGAAACAAAATCACATCATTTGCAACATCCCATTTGAAATGGAGAAATGAACTTCTTCAATGGCCGCTGTTTTTTTGTGTTTACCACAGGGCCAAGGTTTTGACCCAGACCCAAAGAATCATGAGATATTATAGTAGAAGAGCCCCTGAAGAGAGATAATGAAGAGGAACAGCAGCAAAAATGATGCAGGTCATCCATTTACCGTGTAGTCTTGCTAAAGATCCTAGTGTAAGTTGAACAAGTTCTTTCCAATGTCACAAGTATGTCTAAGAAGGTCATCAAAAAAGAATGGGACTGCAGCCGCTGCAGTCTTGAAGGGGTTGAATTCCCAGAAGTACAGCTGGCTCTGTAGGCTTACACTCATGAAGTGTTCAGGTTGCCCTGCCGCCATGTTTCACCCAGTAGCCCTCTAGGGCCTTACAATGGACTACCCCCCCAAACGGGGGGGTCCGGGTCTATGGCAGCCTGGGATTTACACCAAGATTAGTCATGGAATGTCGCCACATGGTGGCGTCTCAATGGCTTAGAACATCACCCCGGAGCAGTACACATATAGGATATTTATGGATATTTAGTTATATTGCCAACGATTAAGTTTGCAACATAGCACTGCTTCAATATCCTCCCAGAGGCTTGGGTCCATTGGGTCATGCTCATCATGGCTTGATATGGCTGGGGCTTCGCATCTTGGGATACCTCATGATACCTCCAAACTCCGTCGCAGCCCGCGTTGCCCGGGCTGCCCGTTGAAGCCACGTTGAATGCAAGCGACAGTTGGTTGTTCGCCCGGTCAAGCCGCGGCGCTGTATGGGACTTGCCCGGTTTAAATTGCGTCGGAAAAAGACAAAGTGAGGGGCCATGGATTGGTGGGTTTCACCAACCATTTCTGGAGGCTTTACCCTCTGGGAAACTAACATAACTATGGAAAATGACAATTTTCAATGGGTAAATCCACTATTTCTATGCGCAATTTTCAGTAGCTATTTTGACATAACCAGAGGGTAAACGGCTTATAACGGCTTTAATATGCTTCAATGAGAAGTCTGATCATCATTCCGATGCCGTGCAAATTTTGGAGAGCCATGAAATTTTTGGGGTACTGGGGGTGGCTGGGGCATGTGGAATCTTGAGGAATCTTGAGGATACCGTGACATACCCATAGAATATCATAGAATCCAATAGATGAAAGAGACATCACCGTGACATATACCTCTCTGATCCCCTTGCAGTTCTCCATCGAAAATTGACCCAGCCCGAAAGGCCTGACTTCTGCGGCATGCTGCAGGGGCGCCGGAGGTAGGAGTTCAGCCCGCAGTGAATGATCCACATATCACATATCCATGGGGATGGTGAAGCCATAGGCGCGAGAGTTGCAGAATCCATTTATTTTACCCTCTGGTTATTTAACATAGCCATGGAAAATGGCCTATCTATAGATGGTTTACCTATTAAAAATGGTGATTTCCATGGCTATGTTAAATAACCAGATGGTATATGCTATACTATGATATACTTAAACCGTCTTAGACCCTAAGAATCCTAAGATCCATCTTCAAACCATCTAGATCTCCGATCCATTGATGTTTCCGTGGTGAAATTTGCCGTGGAACAGTGGTACTTGACGTCTGCAGCATCCCATCTCGAGATGTGGCCCCAGCCCAGTAGCGACATGGCGCCATGTCTGACCTCGAGGCCGCCTTGGATGCTTTGCAACTTGGTCATTTCTTGCCAAAGTTGCGCCAGCTGGGTGTAGACAACCTCAGCCAGGCCTGGAAGTGGCTGAAATGTATTGAAATATGCTAGAATCATTGCTGTGATCATTTTGTCGGTATGATTGGATATCATGGATATCCCAACATATCTCAATTGACAATTCTCCGAAAATGCTCTGATTTGGCTACCTTTGGGGTCCCGGATGTGTCCAATTTGGGTCTCGCAGGTGGCGCATTTACTCACCTCCGACCTGGCCGAAGTGGGCCTAAATCGTGTGCAGATCCGACAGTTGCAGAAGCTGGCGGGGTCCAGTGGAGTGGCTTGGTCGTCCTATGGCTGTCACAGGCTAAGAACCTACAGTACCTATCCCTCTATCAATCTATCGTTCTTTCTTTCTTTATCCTTTTCTTATCTCTCTTATCTTTCTTATCTTTCTTTTCTCTTTTTAAAATGTTATCTTTCTGATCTTTTTAATACTATGTTTCTTATCTTTCTAATCCTTCTTATCTTTCTTATCTTTCTTATCTGTCTTTTCGTTTTTTCTTTCTTTCTTTCTTTCTTTCTTTCTTATCTTTCTTTAACATATTTTTCTTATATTTTTCTTATCTATCTGATCTGTCTTATCTATCTTGTCTATCTTAATTATCTTATCTTTCTTATCTGTTTCTTATCTTTTCTTATTTCGTATCTTTCTTTTCTTACTTATATTTTCCTTATCTCTCTTATCTATCATTCTTATTATTTTTTGATTATCTTTCTTATCTTTCTTATCTATCTTATCTATCGTATCTATCTTTTCTGTCTTATCTATCTTATCTATCTTATCTACCTTATCTATCTTATCTATCTAATCTATCTAATCTATCTTATCTATCTAGTCTATCTAATCTGTCTATCTATCTATCGGTCTATCGATCTCCCTATCTAATATCTATCTATCGTTCTTTCTTATCTATCTTATCTATCTTATCTGATCATATCTCAACATAACTTACATTATCTTATCTTATCTCATCTTATCTATCTTATCTTATCTATCTTATCTGACCATATCTCATCATAACTTATATTATCTTATCTTATCTTGTTTATCTATCTTATCTATCTTATCTATCTTACGAATCTATCATCTTATCTATCTTATCTATCTTATCGGCCTTATCGGTCTTATTGTTCTTATCTGTTTTATCTGTCTTATCGATCTTATCCTATCTTATCCTATCTAATCTAATAGTAGCTCATCTTATCTCATCTTTTCTCATCTTATCTCATCTAATCTCATCTAATCTCAATCTAATCTCATCTTATCTCATCTAACCTCATCTAATCTCAATCTAATCTAATCTGATCTCATCTAGTTTCATCTAATCTCAATCTAATCAAATCTGATCTCATCTAATTTCATCTAATCTCAATCTAATCTTATCTAATCTCATCTAATCCAATCTCATCTTATCTGATCTAATCTGATCTAATCTTATCTAATCTTATCTAACCCTTTTTAGTCTTATCTACTCTCATCTAATCTTATCTCATCTTATGTCATCGTATCTAATCTTATCTTCCTATCTAATCTTATCAAATCTCGATCCGATAATCTATTCCCATCTTATCTCATGTAATCTCATCTAATCTCAATCTAATCTCATCTAATCTCTTCTAATCTAATCTTATCGCGTCCTATCTCATCTTATCTATCTTATCAATCTTATCCATCTTTTCTATCTAATTTATCTAATCTATCTAATCTATCTCATCTATCTCATCTATCTAATTTATCTAATCTATCTAAGCTATCAAACCTAATAAACCTATCTAATCTATCTAATCTATCTAATCTATCTAATCTATATATCTAATATGTATATCTAATCTATCTATCTAATCTGTATATCTAATCTATCTATCTATCTGTCTATCTATCTATCTATCAATCTATCAATCTATCAATCTATCAATCTATCAATCTATCAATCTATCTATCTATCTATCAATCTCTATCGATCGATCTATCCATCGATGCATATCGATCCATACCTATATCTATACATGTATACATCTCTATATGCATATTTGTTTCATTAAATATATAGATATATATATATATTTATCATGCTCTATCTCTATCTCTATTTCTATCCTATTTCTATCCCTATCTATCTATATCTATATTTAATATCTAATCTCTATATTTATATCTGTATCTACCTATAATTCTATCTATATTTGTAACTATATCTATCTCTGTTTCTTTTTCTCTTGCTCTCTATCCATTTCTAGATCTATATGTCTATTTGTGTCTATGTCAACCTACATCTCTATCTATACGCCTACCTATGCCTTTCATATCTATTCCTATCTATATTCATCTGTGTCCATCCCTGTCTATTTCCATCGATATCTATATCTCTATATATATATATATATCTCTCTATATATATATATATATGTGTTATATATATCTCTATATATATATATGTTATATATATATATATATATATATCATATTACTCTATCATCTATCTATATCAATCTCCATTCTAGCTCTATCCATCTCCTTTTTTTCATATTCTGTCGAATCGCTGAGGCGATCTTGAAGGAGAGCCCCAGCAGCGATGCCTCAACTCCACCGTGGTCTGAGCGCACCAAGTTCTTTCCACCGCCAAGGGAAGGCGGGGAAACCATGGGAAACCATGGGAAACCATGGGAAACCATGGGAAATGGGGAATCTGATGGTTATGAAAATTCGTATAGCAAAAACAGATTGTGTTGTTAGATGTTATTGGTATTGTTAAGTTATGTTAAGTTCTCACCTAAGTCTTTTTGGTCAATTTTTTGAGGTGGGAAGCCCTTGGTGATGAGGAGTTTCCCAAATTTTCGGAACCGCAGATTCTTCAGGGCGATGTTGGGACGTTGGGTTTCGTCGGGTTTCGCTTTCTTTCAAGGAGCTTGATGATCTAAGACTCCCTACTCCTAGGTCCTAGGCTTGCCCAATTGTTTTCTATCTATTTTTGAGCCAGTTCTCTTCAACTTCCTCTTTTAGAAGGTGCTTGATTAGCTGCCTGTGCGATTTCTTGATCCCTTTGCGCACCCTTCTTTGAAATACAAGTTTCAGTTCTGGAACCTATCTGGCCTGCATGTCTCCGATCTACTCAGATATATATACGTATATAAATATATATACGTATATATAACACTTGCATGTTTGCGCCGACCCAGGTCATTGAACTCCCACAATTTCGACATTAACACTTGACCATGAACATATTTTGCGTGCTTTAGATGGTGAGAACCACCCAGGGTTGGTTGGTTGGGAATTGTTGCTGTTGGAGGCCCATTTCAGATGTCTCCCCGCCGAAAGTCCGATGCCAGCACCGAAGCCGCCGTGGCCGTGGCAGCACGACGTGCCAGCCATGATGGGATCTACAAACCCGTGCTGGAAGGATCTGCTGTTCATCCGCAAATGACAGAGATGAACGCACAGGAAAAGCTGCTGTTGAAGCAGCTGGGTCAAAGATTCCAGTTGGCCTCTGAGCGCACGGCGGCCATTGTGTGGGATGCGCCCGCCATGAGGCATTTGCAGGGGGATGAGTTGCGTGAGTTGGACATGGCAGATGACTTTTCCGAAGCTTTCCCGGAGATGATGGCAGGAGCTCCATCCGCCATCTCTGCCCCACCTGATGATGATGTGCCAGCCACCTTCTACAGGCTAGACTTTGGCGACTCCCCATCGGTTCAGCAGCAAATGCCTGAGGCTTTGCGAAAGCGCTTGGAGAATCGTAAGGAGCAGCTGGTTCAGCAGAAGAAAACTCAGGAAAAAGGCCCTGAGAAGGGCGAAAAAAACGATAAGTTTGACAAGAAAGAAGCTGGACTTGCAACCCCGACTGCGGCTGTTGCTACTCCCGCAGCTCCAGCCCGCAGCTCTCGGTCTCGGCCGGGTGATGAGATTCCGACGGTGCCCCCCTTGAACTTGGAAAGTTCTCCTGCCAAGGTGCGCAGCAGCAGCATCGGGCTCACGGCAAGGAGGACCAGTCGGGAGGATGGCGCCAAACGACAGGGCAGCAGTCCTACTGAGAAGCCACACGACGGGAAGGTGAGCAACCAGGGTCAGGGCCGGAAAGCCGAGGAAGGTGGGAGGCAAATGTTCGACAAGAACACTTTGCGCATGATGCATCGGGAGGTCTTCAAAGGAGCAATTGGGCGCTATCAACAGCGGATGCTCGAGCGACTTGGCAATGTAGGAACGGGGGCCATGATGCAAAGACCTGACCTGAGGGAGGTGGGTGTGGGTTTAGAAGGCAAGTGTTTGGCAATCAGGTTCCCATTTTGAAGGGCCATTTCGAATGTTGTTCTCATCCTGTGAAATTCTCGTCCCGCCTGACCAAAGTCCATGAGACTCACGCGACCCAACTTTGGTCTGGCCATATCTATATTATCTATTTATGTTCCATTCATGTTCCATTCGATCCAGCCAGTGTGCAGTGGCAACATGTTGGGCATGTTGCGAGCCGGCGAAGGGGGTCCTCAATGGCATTCTAAGTAGCCATGGGTCTCCATTCAACCGGCCAGACCCCGCCACCGGTGTCCAGGTGGTTGGAAAGAGGCCAAAGCGCTGCCCTTTCAGCCCGAACACCTCGCCGACGAGCCAAGTCTGTACAGGCCGCAAATGCGAGTGTGTGTGGAAGCAGAGTTGGAGTAACCTGGGAAGTTTCTGCAATTGAATGTATTGGAGGAACATATATAATTACCCCCGTTTCTTTTTTAAACATTTTTTCATTTTTGTTTCAGGATGTTAAGGTACCAAAGGCTTGCCACGCGACGACGACATTTACAGTGAGCATACAGAGATATTGATCCCACCATTTCCATTTGCAGATCATTTTGCTGAGGAGTTAGTGGCCTAAACATCCAAGATCATCTAAGTTCATGGAAGGGTGCACGAATCTGCTGCGCACGATTCAGCACTATCAAGAGAGATGATCAATTTTCAGAATCGCACAGAGATGTGGTAGTTCTGTCCAAACATGGGGCCGCCAGAATCAAAAGTCAAGAGTTAAGAGTGCAAGCTTGTCACGTTTCAATATGATCATCATAAGATTCGTAGTCGATCTCAGGAATGTGACCTTGAAACCGCTTTGCTACTCCCTATGTTCGTTGGTAGAACGTCCATTGATTGCTCATGGACGGCTCAATCATCTTAAGATATCTCAAAAGCATTCTTCAATATTCTTCAATTAATTGAAGTTCAAATTATTATTTTTTAAATCCTTGTCGATGTAATCATCATGAATCAACTATCATTTTGGGATATTGGATGGTTCAATATGTTCAATTCTTACTTCCCCTCAGGTTTTTCACGTGTTTGCCGCTTCCGTAGGTCTTCGTCCGTGTCCGACCCATCTTCGACCGGGATATCGAGCGGCCCAGCTATATGGTCCACAGGGAACAGCACGTAGTTCTGACGGCTTTTTTTTTGGGGTGGGAGGTGGGGGGAGGAACGCACAATTTTTATCAAATTTTCATAAATTTTCAGAAATGGATATGAATGTCACAGAATTACAGGATGTGAGTGGATATTGCAGTACAGAGAGAGAAAGAGAGAGAAAAAGAAGATATAATTATTATACGATATCCATGGATAATTATCCCCCAATGAACGAGTGACTGAATGAGTGAACCTCGTCAGCGCGTGACTGAGTGAGTCTCTGCGAGCCCCTCCAGACTCTGGACCTCATCTGGCACGCTATAGCACGTCTCGGAATAATTGAATATTTGTTGGAAATTGTTGGAATACACATACAGATATAGATAGACAAATGAAATACAAATGATAGATAAAGATAAGATACACACACACATATATGATTATGTGTGTATGCCGGGATATTTTCCAGAAGATTTGCCAGAAGATATGTCAACATACATGTCGGGATAAATGTCCGAACGCGTGTAAGAATTTATGTCAGTGTCAGAATATTTGCGCGTCCACACGAAGTACCCTCGGTTAATCTAGCATAGCTATAGAACAGTTAAATTTCAAGAGGACGGTAATTCAAATGGTTCAAATCTTAATGACCTTTATTTGTCATTTCTACTTGATACATGAAAGCCGTTTCAAACTGCGTTAGCTTTCCATTTCATGGTCAAGTCAGACGGATCAGATTCACCCATTTTCCAAAAGGGGGTCACGAATCCATTCCCCCTCAATAACATAGCTCCGGAAGATTCTGGAAGCCATGGCCCAATGGCCCATTTAGTTCCATGATTTACTAGGATTTACTGATATTTACCAAATGGAGTTTACTTATTTACCAATGATTTACCAATGGTGTTCCATGATATTTACTTTTTTACCAATGTTAAACCATGTTAAACCATGGAGTTTTCGATCGCTATGTTAGTTTGCAAAGTGTACGGCTATGGCTATGGGCGGACTCCCATGGCATGGGGTGACCATACGAGAATTCCAAATATGGAGCTTTTGGACACCGGCGTTTTTTCCCTCTTTTTGGAGGGGGGCAGTGCTCAAACATGTCTTTTTCATCTGAAATTTTACGCGTTCAAATCGGGAGATTTACGTATGTTGTCCTGGGTGTTGGCTCAAACCGGTTTTGATCTCGCAAACGATGGTGTTTTGAGACTATACCCATAGGATCCATAGTGCTGGTATATAATATGCTAACATGACTGGGGTATATTCGGTATATTGATGGGATCCATGTTACCATTTATATAGCAGCACCATGGATCCTATGGGATGGCAACACCATGCAACCCGTGATGAAAGCAACGGAGGTCATGGGAGGTCGCTTAAAGGTGAGGTTTTTTCCCCTGACGCCGAGGAAGGGTGACTTTGTGCCTTGACTGCAGGGCTGACATTATCCGAAAAGGAGATTATATGTGAAGACAATCGATAGTTTATTCATGTTTATTATATATTATATATATACGTAAATATGCATATATAATTATAAATAAATATATATATATATACGTGTGTAAATAATAAATAAATTATATGTATAGTATACGTATATATATATATAGCACATACACACACATACATATATATATAATGTATGAATATCAGCTTCAGCACCAAGCCCTTCAACATTGTTCCGTATTTTCAGCTCCAGGACGAGCGTTGATTTTATCAGCATTTTTCACATCTGCTCCAATTTTGGTTGTCACCTTCTAGTTTCCTGGGCAAAGCGTTGGAAGCGGAAAAAAAAACATGGCAAGGGTGCGGAGCACGTGTCACGCGACGTTCGTTTGTGCAGGATGTGATCTCAGTTGTACCTGGGCAGCTGGTTTTGCACAGTTGCCACTTTGAAGCCGACCTCAAGTCGCCCTTCATCAGACACTTGCCATGGGGGAATGTGTTCGATCTCCAACCCAGTGTTACTGACCTTGGGGACATTGACGAACAAAGATGCTGAAATTTGGGAACGAAATTGAAACATATGGCAACTAACAGATGAACATAAAAACTGGGGGAATAGGATGGCCAAGAATTGCGAGGCCAAGAAACATAGGATCAGTTAGTCAGTTGATTTCAAAATGGGATGTGGAAACATAAGCGCCAGGGAAGGAATGACCGTCAAGAACGGTGACATAATGTCACCGGGCAAACAGACCAATGCATGGTGGGTCACGCTGATTTGTTTCGCAATTTTGAAGGAACAGATATGATCACGGCAAAAGATCACCTTTTCTCAAGGGTGATCATAGGAATATCATAGGTGATCTTAGATTACCATGACCCTTGGCCATGCCATGATCGCGATCGGAGGTCACCATTCCTTCCAGTTTGACCAGACCTTTGGACACACGGCCAGCAACAAAAGGGTTTACAAACATGCGGCAGCGGAAATTGTGCAAGCTGCATGTGATGGTGGCGTTGGCACTATCTTTATGTTTGGTCAGACTGGCAGTGGCAAGACACATACCATGCTGCTTGGCCACGTAATTTCTGACCCGGGTGTTGGAGAATTACGAGACGATGCCGGTTCTTTCTATGCTTTCAAGAACTTGCTGGTCTTCCCTTTTTGACACTCCGTCAATCTTTGTCATGGGTTTCGTCCTCTTCTAGCTCCAAGCGGCAATGGGGGCATCCCGTTACAATCCTGTCAAACCACATCGACTTTTTTCCGTTGATCCTATTGTTTTCGGTTTTGAGTTTTTCGCTATATCCAGATAAGCCATGTTTCACCCATTCCACGCTATTTTTCACCCTTTCCAGCAGAACTACTGTGGTTAAAGCAATTCAATCATAAACCATCCCCAAAATCTGCATAAATGGGTGTGTTAAACCATGAACATATGTGTGGTTGATCGCTTTACATGATGCCTTTTCATTGAGACTCCGACCACAAAAAGACGGCGCCAAAAACTCGGCGCCGCGCCTGAGGTGTGCCATCGAAGAGATGGCTACGCAGGAAGTCTTCGCCCAGCTGCCCTTGGAGGAAGATGATGATCCGATGATTGGGATCCAGTTCCTGGAACTTAGAGGGGACAAGTGCTTCGACCTCCTGGCCAATACCAAAGGCGCGCAAAAACCCTGGTGCTTTAAGGGGGGTGTTCAACTTGCTTTTGAAAAAAACAAGTGTTGGTTCAGGTGTTTTAAGGTGATTTAAGGTGATTTTCAGTTGTTCATGTTTTTTCACGTTTTTTTTTCAAAGAAATTAACTGATGGGGTCCTGTTACGCCTAATGCGGGCGCAGACATGTCATAGGTCTGGGCTCTGGGCAGCCGTGGGGCGGTTGGGGGATGAAAAACCAGGCCGCGACTTTCCGGAACTTCGGCTGCGAGAGCATCAGGGGACCTATCGAGCTGAAGGTGGGGCCATGAGCCGAGTGGTGGGGAGATCTTCGTAGTATAGGAATAGGAAGCCCATGGAAGCCCAGAAAATAGTAATAGACTTAGTCAGATAGTAACAATTAATATGTTACAATACTAAGAATAGCAAAAATAGTAATGATAACAACACTAGTAATAATATAATCATTAAATGCACTATGACAGGATATGATTTTGCATCTTACCATGGACTGACCTGACATGATCTGACAACCCAGATGATTTTTTGTTTGCGGCAAACTTGGCTGCGAGTGGAACATCGTAGGATATCGTAGGAACTGGACTACTTTCCATTACCCAAGTCTATTTTCTTCAAACATGCTGTGTCCCTAACGCCTATGGTACAGGCCTGAATGAACTGGTTGATACTAGTTGATACTAGTTGCCTGGCTAGGAAACCCATGAACCTGGGTTTGTCTCTTAAAACCAAGCCCCGCAAACCCCTCTATCATATTGGGATATATTATGATATATTGGGACGATCAAAGCCAAAACAAATCAATCTGGAAAAAAACAGGGTACCCACTGGTGAACTAACATAGCAATGGAAAATGGCCATTTATAGTGGATTTTCCCATGAAAAATGGTGATTTTCCATTGCTATGTTAGTTTACCAGAGGGTACCTACCATTTTCAAACAGTGCCAGTCACTTTTTTTCGCGACAGTTTCCAGTGGAGCAGTGGACCATTTCTGGGCTTTTCGCAGGGCTTTTTTCGGAGGGATTCTTCATCAAACATGAACACCTAAGTAGCCCTAGTTTGCCCCCGGGAAGCGTAAAAGAAAACCTATTGATAGTATGGGTATGGATCAGTACCTATGAACATACCATAATTATTTTTAGTGGGTTATTCACATCCATTTTAACCCAGCTATTTTGATGTGAACACAAGGGGTACTATTGGTTTTTCCCATCAGCTCGGCCGTTGTTAATCAAGCTACATCCCAGTTCGCCAGCGGATAAGAACATCTAATTCTTTAAAAAAATCTCCCGATGATGGATAATGGTCTCAAGAAATGATTGTTATATAAACAATGATTGTTATCATCTTCGTTTGATCTAGTTTTATATCTATAATGATCATAATATATATATATGTATATATATATATAGATATGTATCTCACTCACTCTCTCTCTCTCTATATATATATATATAATTCCGTTACATCTATTATATAGGATCATAAGATTATAAATGATCATAATCTATAGGAAGCATCCCATGGATCGATCAAAAAAAGTGCCACAGGCGCCATGGAACTCTATCCTCGGGACACCGATGACATGCGCGTGGTGCTTGAGACCGGACACGTGAGGCGAAAAACCTCGGCCACTGGAGTGACTTGGAAGTGGAAGCTGATTGGGCTGAGATCTACAGGTGAACTTTTTTTTGACTTTGCAGCTTTCAGAGAGCAGTGCCCGCAAGCAACGTGAAACAAACATGGAAACGAATTCGGAACTGAGGCACCGGCAGCATGCAAAATTAACCAAGCCATACAAGACACAAGGCGCCGCGTAGCGCTCAAAACAAAAATCAAACAAAACCAAACCAAACTTGAAAACTCTGAAAACCCTGGTTGTCCCAACATTCTGATACCTATCTATCTATCAAATCTATCTATCAATCAATCAATCTGTCAATCTATCTATCTGATCTATTTGATCTCTCTGATCAATCTATCGATCTATCAATCTATCAATCTATCAATCTATCTATCAAACTACCAATCTATCAATCTATCAATCTATCAATCTACCAATCTATCAATCAATCAATCTATCTATCTATCTATATATCTATCCATCCATCTATCTATCTACCTACTGTATCTATCTATCCAACTAAGTATCTAATCTATCTAACTGTCTATCTATCTAATCTATCAATCAATCAATCAATCTATCAATCTATCTATCTATCTGTCTAAACTAAACTAAACTAAACCAATCTAATCTAATCTAGTCTATCTATCCTATCTATCTCCTATCTATCTCCTATCTATTTCCTCTATCTCCTATCTATCTCTCATCTATCTCCTATCTATCTCCTGCCTATCTCCTATCTATCTCCTATCAATCTCCTATCTATCTCCTATCTATATCCTATCTATCTCCTATCTATCTCCTATCTATCTCCTTTCTATCCCCTATCTATCCCCTATCTATCTCCTTTCTATCTCCTATCTATCTCCTATCTATCTCCTATCTATCTCCTATCTATCTCCTATCTATCTCCTATCTATCCCCTATCTATCTCCCATCTATCTCCTATCTATCTCCTATCTATCTCCTATCTATCCCCTATCTATCTCCTATCTATCTCCTATCTATCCCCTATCTATCCCCTATCTATCCCCTATCTATCCCCTATCTATCCCCTATCTATCCCCTATCTATCCTATATCTATCCTATATCTATCCTATATCTATCCTATATCTATCCTATATCTATCCTATCTTTCATATCTATCCTATCTATCCTATCTATCCTATCTATCTATCCTATCTATCTATCTATCTATCTATCTATCCATCCTATCCTATCCTATCCTATCCTATCCTATCTATTCTATCTATCTACTGTACCTATCTACTGTATCTATCTACTGTTACTGTTTCTATCTACTGTATCTATCTACTGTATCTATCTACTCTATCTATCTACTCTATCTATCTACTCTATCTACCTACTGTATCTATCTACTGTATCTATCTACTGTATCTGTCTACTGTATCTATCTACTGTATCTATCTACTGTATCTATCTACTGCATCTATCTACTGCATCTATCTACTGTATCTATCTACTGTGTCTACCTACTGTATCTATCTACTGTATCTATCTACTGTATCTACCTACTGTATCTATCTACTGTATCTATCTACTGTATCTACCTACTGTATGCATCTACTCTATCTATCTATCTTTCTATCTTTCTACCTATCTATCTTTCTTTCTATCTATCTTTCTATCTATCTATCTTTCTATCTATCTATCTAGCTATCTACCTAATTTAGTCTAATCTAATCTAATCTATTCTAATCTATTCTAATCTATTCTGTATTCTAATCTATTCTATATTCTAATCTATTCTAATCTATTCTAATCTAATCTAATCTATTCTAATCTATTCTAGTCTATTCTAGTCTATTCTAGTCTATTCTAGAATCTATTCGAATCTATTCTAATCTATTCTAGTCTATTCTAGTTTATTCTAGTCTATTCTTGTCTATTCTAGTCTATTCTAGTCTATTCGAATCTATTCTAATCTATTCCAATCTATTCCAATCTATTAAAATTCATTCTAATCTATTCTAATCTATTCTAGTCTATTCGAGTCTATTCCAATCTATTCCAATCTATTCTAATCTACTATAATCTATTCGAGTCTATTCCAATCTATTCCAATCTATTCTAATCTATTCTAATCTATTCTAATCTATTCTAATCTATTCTAATCTATTCTAATCTATTCTAGTCTATTCTTGTCTATTCTAGTCTATTCTAGTCTATTCTAGTCTATTCTAGTCTATTCGAATCTATTCCAATCTATTCCAATCTATTCCAATCTATTCTAATCTATTCTAATCTATTCTAATCTATTCTAGTCTATTCGAGTCTATTCCAATCTATTCCAATCTATTCAAATCTATTCTAATCTTTTCTAATCTATTCTAATCTTTTCTAATCTATTCTAATCTATTCTAATCTATTCTAATCTATTCTTATCTATTCTAATCTATTCTAATCTATTCTAGTCTATTCTAATCTATTCTAATCTATTCTAATCTATTCTAATCTATTCTAATCTATTCTAATCTATTCTAATCTATTCTAATCTATTCTAATGTATTCTAATCAATTCGAATCTATTCTAATCTATTCTAATCTATTCTAATCTATTCCAATCTATTCCAATCTATTCTAATCTATTCTAGTCCATTCTAGTCTATTCTAGTCTATTCTAGTCTATTCTAGTCTATTCTAGTCTATTCTAGTCTATTCTAGTCTATTCTAATCTATTCTAATCTATTCTAATCTATTCTAATCTATTCTAATCTATTCTAATCTATTCTAGTCTATTCTTGTCTATTCTAGTCTATTCTAGTCTATTCTAGTCTATTCTAGTCTATTCGAATCTATTCCAATCTATTCCAATCTATTCCAATCTATTCCAATCTATTCTAATCTATTCTAATCTATTCTAGTCTATTCGAGTCTATTCCAATCTATTCCAATCTATTCCAATCTATTCTAATCTATTCTAATCTATTCTAGTCTATTCGAGTCTATTCCAATCTATTCCAATCTATTCAAATCTATTCAAATCTATTCAAATCTATTCTAATCTATTCTAATCTATTCTAATCTATTCTAGTCTATTCTAATCTATTCTAATCTATTCTAATCTATTCTAATCTATTCTAATCTATTTTAATCTATTCTATATTCTAATCTAATCTAATCTATTCTAATCTATTCTAGTCTATTCTAGTCTATTCTAGTCTATTCTAGTCTTTTCTAGTCTATTCTAGTCTATTCTAGTCTATTCTAGTCTATTCTAATCTATTCTAATCTATTCTAATCTGTTCTAATCTGTTCTAATCTGTTCTAGTCTATTCTAGTCTATTCTAGTCTATTCTAATCTATTCTAATCTATTCTAATCTATTATCTATCAGTTTTTTTTCAAATATGTCCATGACATGTTGTTAGAAAACGTCATTATTCGGTCATCGTTGTTTCTTTGTGTGTCCCCATGCAGTGGGATGCGTGAAAGGACCCGTTGTGGTCAGTCACTGGGGGAGATATTCTGTCATACCCTCTGGTTATGACTCACATAGCCATGGAAAGATCCACCATTTTTCATAGGTAAACCATCTATTTCTATGGGCCATCTATACCATGGCTATGTTAAATTACCAGAGGGTATCTCAGTTCTAGCTGGGGTTCTGGCCCCAACTGCAAACCATGAAAACTGCCTTCATCTACGTTCAAATATCCACGATTTGGTGGAATCGTGGAAGATGGGTTTTGGAAGACATCCAGTGACAACTTACCACACTGACTGAAGAGTGTATATCGGATGTCATCACAGGTAAGAAATGTGCAGCCCTTTTAAATTTACATAACATAGACTAATTTTTATTGGAAACCAATCTTCTAACCCCTATCTGTCAGGTTCTTTGTTAATTTACTGGAGGGTAATTGCTATTTATTTCTCACAGGGAGGTAGGGGTCCAATTAATGTCGCTGGTTGAATTTCACCCGAAAATGGTGAATAAGTCGATTGGAGATGTGAGAAAGGAACTTGCACGCAAGGACAGGGTTTATCAAGGTTTCTCTATTTTTTAAAAAGTATGTGTATATATGTATATGAATTGTGTTATGCTTGTTACTATTATTGCTATTAGGAATTACTATAATATACTATATTGTGTTTTTGATTTCTTGACATTTTTCTTGCATTTTTCCTGACGCTCTCGGGAAAAACTCAAAAAAGGTGTCTGCAGTGATTTCTTGAGGCGAATGCCGTCAGCTCCCGCAGCCACGCGGTATGCATCATTCGTCTCTTCAAGACTGGTGGCATGCTGGTCCTAGTGGACTGCGCCGGAAGCGAACGCAAGAAGGACGGGTCGACATTTTTTGGGACGCGCTGCAAAGATGATTTTTTTGGACGTGGGGTGGTTGAAGATGGGGACGAATATTGGGGATCCATTGGAAAGACTTGAAGGAATTGATGCGGAGTCTCCAAAATTTATTCATCATCCTGTCCCTTTCAGCCACTTTCAGGCACTTTCAGGCACTTTCCCCCCAAATCAGGTGTCCAAAATTTATGGGATCTTGAGGGATCATTTTTCGAGCATGTTGGCTGGTCAGGACTCTATGTACCACACCAAGGAGCGACAACAGGAGAGTGCGGAAATCAATACCTCGATGCTTGGACTCTGCCTGGAGCGGTTGGCTACCTTGCAACTTTTCCACCAGGGTCGGCTGTCCTGTATATAGGATTATATAGGTACATATTTTTGCTGGGAAGATCCTCAGGTCTTTTGCTGATGTGTTCTAATGCTGGCAACATGCACCTGTTTCGTTGGTGAAATGACCGGCCCAACGTTGTCGGTGCTTATCTCGCCATTTTGATTTAATGGTGATCCAAGGTTGCCAAACCATGCAAACCATTGAAAACGATGAAGAACCATGAGGTTTTTCAACATGCACTAAGAAATGCCATGCAAATAGCTCCCCAAATATCACCATCCCAACTGCCTCAATCCATCGCAGTTTAGGCTATCCTCACTGAAGGATTGCATTCGATCACTCAGTTCTCAGCCCAAAGTTCCGCCGCTCGACAGATTGTATTTGTGCGGGTTGCTTTGCCCCTGAAATGTTCATCATAAAATCCTTGAATAGGTCTCTCTCTCTCTCTCTCTCTGTATGCACACGTACACACACACACATACATATATAATTATATATATATGCATGTTATAATCCCTTCCTCCTAATACTAACCCCCCAAATAATAAACACCTCAGGTAGTTTTTGGTATTAGGGTGGTATTTATTATTAGGGAACCCTATTAAAAAAATTAAAACCTTAATAATAAAAACTATTTTTTCCGATCTCAAAATCAATTAAATTTCCTTATATAACGCCATTAAAATATTGCCAAACATTGGATTTTGAAGCGGACCCTATTAATATATAAAATTAAAACCTTAAGAATGAAAAACTAGTTTGTTCGATCTCACAATCAAGTCAATTTCCTTAATTATATAACGCCATTAAAATATTGCCAAAAATTGGATTTCGAAGCGGACCCTATTAATAAAATTAGACCCTTAATAATAAAATCATATAAAATCTATTTTTTCCGATCTCAAAAACAATTAAATTTCCTTATATAACGCCATTAAAATATTGCCCAAAATTGGATTTCGAAGCGGACCCGATTAATAAAATTAATCCCTTAATAATAAAAACCATTATTTCCAATTTCAAAATCAATTAAATTTCCTTATATAGCGCAATTAAAATATTGCCAAAAATTGGATTTCGAAGCGGGCCCTAATAAGAAATTAAAAGCCCTAATATAAAAAACAAAACAAAATCGGACGGACCCTAATAATAAACACCCCGGGGTGAACTAGTTTTTTATTATTAGGGGGCAAAAACCACAAATGGTAGCTTTATTTTTAAATTGTTTTCTAAAGGGGGTCAATTAAAAGTCAAATTGGCCAATCTGATTTTTTTGCGAAATTAGAGATGGACCCTAGTTTTTAGTATTTTGGGGGCGTTTAGTAATAGGGGGAAGGGATTATTCAAATATATATATATATATATGTATATATACAATTATATACACATATATTTATATATATACACATATATATATAATATTATATACATATATTATACACATATATATATATATATGATATTATTTACATATATTATACACACATATGTATATATATATATACATATATATATATATACATATGTGTATATACATATATTATATGTGTCCATGTGTGTGTGTGTGCGCGCGCACGCCCCCATTTGGGGAGCTTTTACATCTTTTGAAACATGTTCGAACATGTTTAAACATCACCTATGAACTTTATTGACATCTTGAATTTAGTGCCTAAACAGTTTGTGACTGCGATGGTGGTTTTTGGTGGAATCTGCAAAGCATGTTGGGGAATTTGCTCCTTCCAGGATTCCAGAGATCAGAGATGCATCTCTGAGGTTTTTCCATATTTTCCATATCCTTTTGTGAATTTACCGGAGGGTATGCAGGGACCCTGGCAAACAGTTGTGATTTTTTTCAGATTTTCCAAGGGATGCCAGGGGATGCCTTTGGGCCCCCAGCCCAGGTCACATGTGTATCGCACATCCTCGTTGACCAAAGTCTTGGCCGACGCCTTCATTTCTGGAGACCGGGGCAGGCCCCGTCCAACCGGGTCGACCCGGGGAATTCAGGGGAACGCCCCGTAATCGTGGAGGATCCGCGCCGCCAGCGCCATGGTCAAAACTGGGGTGTCAGATTCCTTCACCTTACCATCTGGTTATTTAATAGAGCCATGGAAAATCACAATTTTTAATAGGTAAACCATCTATAAACGGACAATTTTCCATGGCTATGTTAAATAATCAGAGGGTAGCTAATCTTAATTATCAGATATTTGTTCAAAACATCCCCCACCAATGGAAGTCAAGCGACCTTTCTTCGCGAGAATTTTGGTCAAGACTGATATGTCTTATTGATCTTGGGATGGTCATGCCCCAACAGCAGGCAATTCAGCAAGGGGGTTTCATGTGTTAATCAGATTTGCCACCCTGTAAGCCAACATAGATGTGGAAAATCACCATTTTCTACAGGTAAATCATCTATATAGATGGTCCATTTTCATCCATTTTCCACATTTTAGCTTACCCTTGGGTAATCATCATGCATTCTTGAACACTGGGATGTAGAATTCCCCAGCTTTCCACTGCAGGCTTGCCGTAATATGCACAGCTTCGCCCTGCGCCACCGATACCGAACATACCATCAGTACCTTGCGGTTGGGAGCCACTTTAGCGGGCTTTGCGGACACGGAAGAAAAGGAGAGGCACATTTTTGGGGTCAAGAAAAGGGGTGTCTCAGCCACAAGGAGGCCCAGTATTGAATTTGACCGGGAAATTCTGCAAAATTGGGATGAATGGTATGAAGATGGTGAATCTGCTTGTGAGTGGTGACTTGCAGGGATGAATATGAGCAGCAGCTATCTCCTTCAAAGCGTGATCAGCAGTACTGGAAACCATCATGATGGCATCAAGAATAGCGATCATCCGATATGATTTGCTAGTGCATGCTAGTGCTTTGGTGGTTCCACAATAATGGTCCACACCTTTTTACTTGTCCGTCTTGTATAGTTTTCCTATGCCCCATGCTGACATTTGCAGGAAAAACGCCACCAGAACACGAAGGCTGATATTGGTTCAGGCAGACAGTGCACTTGATGAAAAATCAGCTTTCATATACATATACATATAGATATACATATGCATATGTGCACATGCACATGCATATGCACATGCATATACATATACATACATATACTATACACACACATATATATATATATAAATATACATATAATACAGAACATGTGTATATGTATGTGTATATATATATATAGAGTATATGTATATGTATGTATACGAGAGAGAGAGAGAGAGAGCACACACACACACACATATATATATATATATACATACATATACATATACAGGGAGGGTGTACGTATGTGTATACATCCTTTGAAGTATGTGCTGTGCATGTAGAAATGGTTGGGGTCCATCCTGCAGGAGCCTTTGATGGATCTACTTCGCGAGCATCGGGGTCCACCCGAAACACATCCGAACCAATGGACTCCGGATGCTGGGCAGCACCACATGGACACAGTGCAGTCGTAGGGATGAAACGGAAATGAAGTACCCTCTGGTTATGTCAACATAGCTATTGAACATAGCCATAGAAATAGTGGATTTTCCTATTTAAAATGGAGATTTTCCATAGTTATGTTAGTTTAACAGAGGGTATACAGCCGCTCCCTCTAGATAGAACATCGAGGACTTGAAATTATGAAGTAGAAGCCGGGCACCGTACAACATGCTGGAAACATCTCTTCAATTTATAGTCTATTCAATTCTTTTTAAAGCCACTAAACCACGGGCCACTGGAGGCATTCCGACCATGGTCGGAATCAATGTGAAAAGCCACTGAAGCGCGGATCATTTGGGATCATCTCAAATGGTAAATGGTCAGTTTTTTTGGGGGGCAAACCTACGAATGTTGGACCCTTGTTTAACAGGGTAGCCGTTTTACGTTGTGAAGTGTTGAACAGCTGTGCATGGATCATGGATCCACAAAGAATCAACTATTTTTTGAAATAGATGTTTATAGTCCATAATTATAGTATCCATAGTTATCAATAATATAGTTATAAACAGTTATAGCTATACTTAATTTTCAACTCTTGTTTATAGTCCATATATTCTCCAGCTCTCAATGACGTGCTAAGCCATATATCTCCGACCATCCGACGGAAATCTCCTGGGATAATCAGCGCGATCGTTTTTTGCTGCCAGGATCAGGTGAGAGCAACTGAGCTGCAGTGGGAGAGCGGCCTTGACCACTGATACCCTCTGGTTATGTCAAAATAGCTATTGAAAATGGCCATAGAAATAGTGGATTTTCCCATTAAAAATGGTGATTTTCCATAGTTATGTTAAATTACCAGAGGGTAAAATGTGGGTGGTTCATTTTGTCTGATCAAATGTTGAACCAATGATATCAATGATCCATTTTTTGGATCATTGTAGATGACCTGAAAAATAAACCACGGTCTTTAGTAGTGTGGCGATGTTAGATTACTAGAGGGCCCCAAAATCATTCTTAAAGACTTAAAGATACAATATAGTATATACAATACATATACATACACACACAGATGGATAGATGGATGGATGGATAGTTTTAAAAATTGGAAGAATATCATCACCCTAATTCCAGGCAAACCCAGGTGATATTAAAACGGCTTGTAACGATTACATACGATTACCACATCGTTGTAGCCTATGGATCATCCATCTCTGGCACCGCGGCTTTCAGCCTTCGCAAGGCATGGATTGCGGAAGTCCAAAATGGCGACTTCGTGGAAATTCTGGGCAGTTTGCCAAGCAACACCACTGGCCAGATGTTGGTGAGATTCACTGAATCTAGATGTGTGCAGCTTTGATTCTCGGCAGCAAGGCTGAAACTCTGCGACCTGTTTCTGATTTCGTGGTTCTATGTGATGTTAGCGTAAGCTTCATGGTCATGGGCCATGGGGTTTTGAGGTGGCGGCAATGCCAGACGCGGCCAATTGTTTTTCAAGCTCTTACACAACGTGATGCAGCGGGTTGATGCTTCCCGGAGACAGTGCGTCAAGGGACATAGCATGCTACGATCCACAAGCGCTGACCGCTATGGAGGGGGCTTGCAGCCGCAAAAAAACTTCGCAGCTGGGTTTTGCTGTGACTTTGGAGTCTTAAACATAACATGTGGCCAAAATGCTTCATCCACAATCTCGGTTGCTGGTAAATGAGCACAAATCCCCAGAGTATCCCAATTGCTGATCATGGATGATCGAATGAGTGGATTTCATATCCCACTTCCTTTGGCCTGGCATATTTGAGAGGCTCAAAATGGCCTCCCAGAGCCGGCACCCCTCTGCGTCAGGCCTTCGAGTGACGCGACGCGGCAACTCGACCAAAAAAATACTGGCCTTCCGAGCGTTTTCCGCCTTGAGGTGTTCTTTTCCAGGAAGAAAAAAACCCATGGAAATTCCATCCCAAACCAACATTTTAAGATATCTTAACCATCTCACACTGCGGCCCTTTGGCTTGGTGAGGCAAGCAGTTTTTTTGAAGTGAAGCTGTGGAGCTGTCAACTTGCATGAGATCATGAACATCTTTTTCAATGAGGTTGGGTGTGATTGGAGAAAACGGAGCCAAGGCTTGACATGTAAATGAACTTCAATCAATCTATAGCTTCACGAATAAACCAAGTTTTTGGCCAGTATTTTTGCAAGATTCTTGCGCATTTAACATCGTTGATTCCCAATTGACCATGTTCATCCTTTTCCAGCATTAGCATTGTTTAAAACATCTGGATCCATTTGGGACGTTCGTGGTTCCCCTTTTTTCCGGCCTTTTTGGTGTGGCACCAGCACCGAAGTCATCACTCATGGCGTTGGTTGCAAATGCTGGGCCCCTGCACTGGAACCGTGCCAGTGCCCTTGCTTCTGCAGTGTGGAGGCTTAGGCGACTAAGGAGTCAGTGCTAGTTTTTGTTGGAAGGTTTTTCTCCCACAATTGGTGAGATTCTAGATGATCTTGGGTAAATACCTGACATGAATAGAAAAGAACTAAATCCCAGGTTATGGGTACTTCCCACGGACTAAGCTTTGGGAAAGAAGTTCCACATTCCGCAGCTCAATGCCCGGATGAGTCAAGAGTTGAGCGAGTCGCCAAGGCTAAGAGGAACTGGGCCAAACAGTTACAGTTGTGCTACCCGAACTATTGGGATGACCTAGGGAAATTCATGGACAAAATCACGAGGTCACCCATACCGCACCCCGAATTTTTGGATGCCAAGATCCTGAGGAAAAACAAGGAGGTCTTGCTGGTCTTGCTTGACAGCATCATTTCCCTCCCCTACCGCCAAAACTTTCCAAGGTCCGATAGGCTGAATAGGTTTCAAGCTTGTTGGGGCCTTCAAAAACTGGGGTTTGTACGTTTCTGGAAGCTGAAACTTGGTTTGAATGCTGGAAACGTCCAGATTTTTCGAGCCTTCTAAGATTTCTAAGGGCTTTTTTGGTTGAGCGAGAAATGGTTTGAGGTTGAGTGAATCACAGCGATTTGGCGAGCGCGAGATAAAGTATATCGCCAAAAGTGCATTTGGGCAGTGGGAAAGTTTGATGAACGAATTCCTGGACCGGTTTTAGGATTGCAAGCACCTTCTGGGAGGTTCCAACGCCAAGAAAAGGCGAAGGTGTAAACCTAGGACATCCTAGGACTTAGAGAAGGCCCGCACCAGTGCGGATCCTATCCTGTGCCGAACCAAGGGTGCACAATCCAAGGTTTTAAACACATGAGTGAATGTCAATGATATATGATGATACATGATAGCAATTTATAGCATACATAATCATACATCCTTTGTTAATCTAGGTTTATAATCCCATAGGATCCATGTATGGTATATATGCTAACATTTGGGGTATATTGATGGTAAATGCCACCATATATAGCATACATGGATCCTATGGGAATATACATTTTATGTATACAAATCGTATATTTGGTCATGATATCAGATGGATATCCCTGTCTCTTGTGCACATCTCGGTAGCATCGTTTCGGCCACCAGGCTGTGACCAGCGTTCTGGGGCTGATCACCGTTTGGTACTTGCGGAGGCGGATCGAAGGGAGAGGGACATCCCCATGGTGGCCATGGCGGCCATGGAAGCTCCGCCAGGCAGTGCACGCTTTTGCTTCCAGCCGGGGCCCTCAAGCCACACCTTGGTGGCCCGAGCCAAATTTTGCCAGCAATGATAGGTACATTACAAGATATGATGGAAAAACGATGAAACAAGTTGGTGATTGATGATGATTTTTTGATATTTTTTGGATGCTTGAGTAACTTGAGTAGCTGACATTGTTTGTTCAGTGGATGGTTAGGCCTAGGCTTTGATACTTGATGACTGATGCTGGGATACCCTTGACCACCGGAGGTCAAACGGCGCTGCACAGACAAAGAGGCTGCACAGACGTATACCCTTCGGTGTCATCCATGGCTGGGAATTTCCTGAAGGTTTACAGCTGGGAGAATCATCAAACCATGTTTGACCAGATGGTAATCATATCTGGTTGGTGGTTAACATTTTTTATTTTCCATAATAGGATAATCCTTCCCATTTCATTGACTTTCATATTTTTCAGAGGGGTTGAAACTGCGAATTGCATATTCCCTATTTAGCATTCATGTCATGACTTTGCAATTGTCATTTCAATCAATGGGCATTTCACCATAGCCCTTTTTCCAAGCTCAAAGATCGGTCGGAAAAGACCGGTGAGTCCAACGTGAAGGACTTTGGAAAGAGAGTTAAAAGCGCAGGACCACTTGTCTGACCGTGGAGGACTTTGCGTGTCTAACGCAAGGAGTTTGAGGTGTGGACTAGTACCTGGCTTTTCTGGCCGAAGACGTGTCAGGACTGTCAGTGCTAGTACCCCCGATAATATTACCCGGGTGAACCTGTCGCGAGCAGGTTATGAGCCCAACGCATGGGGACTCTGCTGAAATGATGCTCAGAAGAAGAAGGTCTGAGCCTGATGATGAAGAGTCAAAGAAAGACCAAACAGCGTCAAGCACCCGGGCAAGCGCGAGGAACCAAGGGGCAGAGATGGCTCTAGTGGCAGTGGATAGGGAAAGGGTTGGAAAGCCTTCACCAAATGGTCCTGTTGGGGAAGATATGAAAACCCCCTTGCCAATAGAAGACTTTCCAGCAGAACCTGTAGGATCCCCTAAGGCCCTAGGACCTAGGAACCTCCAGCCACTGTTCAATGAAGCTCAGCTAAAGAAGGCTGAGGAGCTCAGGTTGAGTGCACCACTTTTGCAGGGCCCAAGCCCCACCGCAGTAAGCCAGTCCACCGGCGGATGGGATGGGGGTTTGGCGGCAGGGAAGGTGGGAATGGGGAAGGAAGCTGACATGTCAGAGGGACCATCAAGGAAGGGTCCGGAAGTCTTGATGATGTCACCAATGGGATATCCCTTAGCACCTCAACATGGTTATGGATACGTGCCACACCCCACACAACAAGGAATGTTTGATGAGATGATGTGGCAGTTTCGACAAGAAATGGGACAAATGTCAAAGTCTCTCACCCAGCTTCAAGAAGAAAATTTGAGGTTGAGGATTCAGCTTATGGAAGAACGAGAGACTAGATACACAACACCTCCCGATGTCACTCCTGCTGAAGGTCTCCTTGACAGCGCCCGCCGTCAGAAGGTTTCAGGAAAGAAGCCCAAGTCCAAAGGTGTAGAAGCCAAGCAGGAAGACTTTGAAGCTTCGAAGCCAAAGGAGGATGCAAGTCGAGGAGAACAGGAGGCTGAGACCCCCAAAGCAGAGGAGGAAGTGATTGGAAGGAAGCTTGAAGAAGTTTCTAAGGAGGATGGTCCAGCTGGACAGCAAGAGTCCAGTGAGGAGAGTCAATCGATTCAAGAAGAGGAGTCGGAAGATTCAGTGAATGTGAAAGATCACAAAGGAAGATCAAAAAAGGAGGACACCACAGTGGACGTGATGCTCAAGTTGATGCAAGGGATGCAATCGCTGCAACAACAGCTCTTGGATCGAGAGACGATCAGGGGCCGACGGCTAACAGAGGACGATGAAGAGGAGCATGTGAGGAGCAGTGTAGAGCTGCACAAACTGCCGGAGTGGACAGCTGAGAATGCTCCGGTGGACTTACAGGACTGGTTGCTTCTCATCCATGCACAGATGTCGGATCTCACTACCAGCAGTTCAGAATGGTGGGATCTAGTGGTTGAGACTGCGAAGGACTGGTACCACAAACACCAAGCCATGAAGCCCATCGACAAGCTGAAGCATGAAGTCAGGGCACCACCGCAACTACAGCAGAAGAAATGGAGAAGGTTGGAGAAGAGAGGAAGCAGTTTGCTTCTTCAGGCCTTGCCCAGTAGTCAGCGTGATGACATTGTGGCAGGGAAAGACCTTTCAGTGTTGGCGATTTTGGCAAAACTCCTCAACAACTACCAGCCTGGTGGTTCCCATGAAAAAGCAGCAGTGCTGGCCGCTTTGGAGCTGCCGGCAGAAGCGGTGGGGATCGGCGAGGGCATCCTGGGACTACGTCGTTGGTTGAGATGGAAGAAAAGGGCAGAAGACATGGGCCTTCAGTTGCCCGATCCATCGGTCCTTTTGAGGGGCCTGGACCGGCTGGTCTCCAAGATTTTGGCTGGCAATCCAACCTTGCAGTTTCGCATTAACCTGACGAGGACAACACTGATGGTGGATTCTGTGCCCACTATGTCTTCCATTGACCAGTTGGCCGAATGCTTACTGGCTGAGATGGACCAGGTCTCCTATGCCAAAAAGAAGGAAAAGGCAGCCATCGCAGGAGTTCCTAAAGCTCGGAAGATGGAGGAGGCAGGAAAAAGAAGCGAAGTGCCTCAAGCCAAGAAGGGCGATGAGGGTAAGAAGGAGATGCCAAAGTGTAAGTACTTCCTGACGGAGAATGGATGCCGTCGAGGAAAAGCTTGCAGATGGGATCACAACCAGAAGGATGACCAGCGTCGCTGCTGGAATTGCGGGTCCACAAAGCACTTCTCCAACAAATGTCCAGTGAGTGAGGGCCAAGGAGAAGTCAAAGTGGCCAAAGCCGAAAAAGATGGCGAAGCCAGAAAGAAGAAGAATGATGAGGAGGACAATCAGTCCGACCGAGCAGTTGCTGGAGCGGACGATATGAAGAGTCTACTGGAAGAAGCTGGAAAGATGCTGAAGGTGATTCCAGGAGCTTCGCAGGAAAGCTCATCGGTTGAGGAGACCGGTGATGCCAAAATCAGGAGACTTCAAAGACAGCTGGATGAGCTTCGAGCTTCTTCGGTGAGAGTGCTGCGATTGGCCAGGGTCCAAGCAGCTGTGGAAGATTTGGGACTCCTTGACAGCGGAGCTACCCATCCTCTTCGACCTCCAAAGAAAGATGAGGATCTGTCCAAATGTCAAAAGGTGAGGATCAATCTGGCCGGAGGAAAACAAACAATGATGATGCTTTCAGAAGGTGGTGCCATCATAGGCTCTGAGGATGTGGAGCCCATCGTGCCACTGGGAGCGTTGGTGGAGAACTTGGGTTGCTCTTTGCAATGGACCGAAGGCCATATGGTCCTGTATCACCCCTTCAAGGGGCAGATTAGCACCCAGCTCAAAGAAGGTTGCCCGATGATCAACAAGTCTGATGCTTTGGAGTTGATCGAGGAGTTGGAAAAGAAGGCACCCGAGCTGAGGAGTGTAGAAGGATCCGCAGCTGAAGCCTACATGCACTGGATGAAGCGCTTGGTAGAAGAACACCCAGCACTTCAAGGAGTTCCAAAAAGAATCACAGAAAGGTTGGTGATCAGCCCTAAGGAAGGACATATCACCGGAAACCGAAGCCGAAGAAAGCTATGGAAGAAAGAAGGAGGTGTGACGTTGTACCTCTACTCAGGACCCAATGAAGGGTACACTATGGCCAAGGCCATTCAGCTTCTCGGAGGAGAAAAAAGAAAGGTCATAGCGGTGGACATCAAGAACGGAGCCAAATGGGATATGATGGAGGATGACCTCTATGCTGAGCTCATGGACATGGTCATCAAGGGCCAAGTGGAGTCCTTGGTGATGTCTCCAAATTGTCGCACTCGCTCAAAGCTCCGACATTATGAAGTTGAAGGAGTTGATCTTCCTGGACCGGTCCGAGAGTGGAACGGTGGAGAATGGGGAAAGAAGGGCATCGGAGAAAGAGAGGAGAAGAAGTGCCATGAAGATGATGTGATGCTCTTCAGAGGACTCATGCTCTACATGGTTGCCCAGGAGATCAGGAAAGCATCCCGCCACACCAAAGACATCGACCTTGTCTTTGAGCACCCCAGCACCCCGGCAAACATGCCACAGGTGGTATCGTTCTGGTCCACCCCCCAATGGCAAGCACTCAAGCAAGCATACGGCCTGTGGGAGATCCACTTAGACCAAGGGAAGCTTGGAGGAGGAGGGGTCAAACCCACAACGTTGGGCGGCAACTTGCGCATGCAAGTACCCAGCGTGGTCGTACCAGCACCACAACCTCGATGCACACATGGCAAAACAAAAGAGCAGATAGTGCAGGAATCCCAAAACCTTTCCAGATGGGTCCCTCTGCTTACCGACATGGTAGCATGCGCCCTGCTGGATTCCCAAGGGATCACCCCGAAGTTGAGATCCTGGAGGACACATGTCCAACGATGCCACCAGCCTTTCAGAAAAGACTGCAAGGTATGTCAAGAGGCTGCAGCAAGAGCGAGACCTCACCGGCGTCAAAAACTTCCCCCAAGAGCTGGCGTTCTTTCGGTCGACATCGCCGGACCACTCACCAAAGCTCCAGACCTGGGCAAAGACCATGCTCGTTTTGTCCTGGTCGCGGCGCTCACCTGGCCTACAGGCCTGAAGGGTGACGACTTAGAAGAGTTGCCCGAGGAGGATGATGAGGATGATTTCCCAGGCTGGGAAGAAAATGAGGAGAAACCAAAAGAAGAGATAGGGTCCCAAAAGCCAGGAGCCAAGAAGCGAGGCAGGCCAAGGAAGAAAGACCCTGAGGAGGAGGTTGAGGAGCCCTTGAAGGAGGCTGCAGACCCCCAGAAGAAAGATGATGATGAAAAGGAAGGGGACTATATGACCCGGGTGGCGCCCGATGTTGAATATGAGCCCACTGAACCGGGCGAAGACCCTTTCCCACAGGTGCCAGCACCAGATGTCCCTGAAGAGCAGCAGGCACAAATACAAGTGCACCGTTTGGCATTCCCTTTGCCAGACAAGAGAGGCATCACGATCTTGAATGCCCTGATCGATGCATACCTCACCTTGAGGAGTGAAGGCATGTTTGTCAACCAGCTCCACTCCGATTTAGGAGGTGAGTTCACTGGAGCGTACATCGAAAAGTGGTGCAAGGAAAGATGCATCCTCACAACAACAACCCCAGGGGTATCCCCTCAAACCAACTGCCGAGCAGAAAGGGCCGTACAAGCCATGAAGACAGAGACGAAGAAAATCCTGCGTGGCGCGCAGGTGGGTATCGAATGGTGGCCGATTGCCGTTCGATATCTCAATGAAGTATGGAAGAGAAACAGAACAGAGGCCATTGGGGCCATCCCACCGTTCATGTCCAAAGTGCTGATCAGAAGAAGGTATTGGCGCACAAAGGACATGGAACCCAACAACGAAGAGGTTCACTACCTCGCCCCCTCCTGGCGGAACTATGGGCATTGGGTACTTCGCTCAGACAACACACAAACCTTGACCAGGGCTGTCATCACCAACACCGTGGAGCCAGTCACTGAGGACACGTGGATTGCCTTAGAAGACAATCTGACTCCCTTGGATCTTCGAAGGAGAATTCGAGGAAAAGCCATGATCAGAAAGGTACAAGAGGAGAAAGATGAAGAAAGCAGGCAAGACAGGCTGAAGCGGGAAAAGGTGATACAGGAAGAGGCAGAACATGCCTTCTATGATGATGAAGAGGTTGTTGAGGCCGTACTCAGGGGGGTGAAAGCCATGCAAGAGATGGATCAAGAGGATGAAGGAGAAGTGCTCCAAACGAAAATTGTGGGCACTGCCGAGGTGGTCAAAAAGAAAGACCTTTGGCATCAGGCCATTTCCAACGAGATCAATTCACTCTTCTCAGAAAAGAAAGCGTTGAAGCTTTTGACGAAAGAGGAGAGCGACAAGTATCTCAAAGAAAGAGGAGCGATTCCACTACCTTCCAAGACCGTATTTACGGTGAAGCCAGACCCGGCTGAGCGTCGGGGAAAGCGAAAATGCCGCATAGTCGCATGTGGCAACTATGAGACTGTGGGTGGAGATGAAAACTGTTTTGCGGCAGGGGCAGATGCTGCTGCCCTTAGGCTGGCGCTTGCTCTGGCCACAGTTCGCAAATGGTGCGGAATCAATGTGGACATTCGCACCGCCTTTTTGAACGCTCCCTGGAAACATGAAAAGGGGGGTGAAGATTGGTTTTCTGAAGAAGAAGGCGAAGAAGCTCCGCTGCCAATGCTTCTTAGGCCACCACCAATTTTGGTCAAACTTGGCTACTTTCCTCCCTATCAGCTCTGGGAGGTTTTGCGGGCTCTTTATGGCTTCCGGAGGTCTCCGAAACTCTGGAAGGATTACAGAGATGAGGAGATGGAAAAGATGAGAGTTGGAAAGATGAGGCTGCATCAGCTTGAATCAGAGCCGAGTACATGGGCCATCCGCCAAGAAGAAACTGGCGATTTGCAAGGGCTCATGCTCACCTATGTTGATGACATTTTGGTCCTTGCCTCAGAGGAGACTGCAGAAGCTTGGATCAGCTGCATCCAATCCAAGTGGGAAACCTCCGTCCCTGAGAAGGTGGGCTGTCAGCAAACCACCCGGTTTTTGGGTATGGAGTTGTCTCGAGATCAAAATGGAGTGTGGTGCGCCACTCAACACTCCTACACTTTGGATCTCTTGCAGAAGAACATGGGGATGGACAGACAGAAGTGGGGATTGAAGAAGATTCCCATGTCAAAGGAGGATGGAAGTTTGGATAGTGATGGTGAGGAGGATGCAGAAAAGACAGTGGAAAAGGTTCGAGAAGCACAGAGAATCGTAGGTGAGCTGACCTGGCTGGTGACCAGGTGTCGCCCCGACATCATGTACGTCATGTCCAGAATTTCCAGATGGACCACCAGACGACCTTCCAAGGTCATTGCTGCAGCGCCTCAGATCTGGAAATACCTTGCGAATTCCATCCAAGAAGGGATTCGCTTTGGAGGAAACGAAGATGGTTGCCTAGACCTCCTGGTCTACACTGACGCGGCCTATGGAAATGAAGGCCACGGATGTTCAGTGGTGATGTGGCTGGGAGCTCCAATTTTGTGGCGAAGCTCGCGCCAACAACTTCAAACCGCATCCACAGCAGAGTCGGAGCTGTTGGAGATTTTGGAAGGAGGAGTTTTGGCAGAGGCAGTCCGAGTAGTGGTGGAAGAAATTTTGGAAAAGGCAGTGCGATGTTGGCAGTACTCGGATTCTGCCTCAGCCATCGCCATAGTTGGAGGCGACAGTGCGTCCTGGAGGACGCGCCACTTGAGAAAGAGGGCTCGCTACATGAGATGGCGGGTGCTGAGTGGAGATGTCATCCTCCGACACACTCCAGGCAACGGCATGATCGCCGACCTGGGCACCAAAGCTTTGGCGGCATTGAAGTTGGAGGAGTTGAAGAAAGCCATGGGCATGACAGATAGAAAGATCAAAACAGAGAAAGAAAAGGAAGATCTCGGTGTGGTGAGAGGGCCTACCGAAGAAAAAGAAGAGAATGGCGAGGTGAGAGAGCCGGCCATAGAGACGAAAGAAGTGAAAGGAGGGATAAAGTCCCCAAAAGATATGGTCAGGATGGCGATGATCATGGCCATGCTCAGCCGAGCGAGGGCCGAAGATGAAGATGGAGATGCAGGAGAGGAATCATCCATCTTCTTTGACATGATGATGGTATATACGATAGTGGTGGTGTTGGTCACGTTGGCCATTCAAAGCGGCTGGAAGCGACGACTGCTCAGGGCTGAGACGGCTGTGGGACCAGATCGGTCCCGCGGCGAACTCGCTCAACGGAGTGCCAGGACATTGGGTCTGATGACCGATGGTCCAACCTCCGTCCCGGGTGAGACGGTTCTGGGATTCGGTGGAGGAGACCAATCTCGGGACGAACTCCCCAGGGGAAGCAGTCAGTTGCTCGGGAGTGCCAGGACATCAGGTCTGACGTCACAGACTGGTGGTCCAACCTCCCTGCCGGGTGAGACGGTTCTGGGATTTGGTAGAGGAGACCAATCTCGGGACGAACTCCCCAGGCGAAGCGGCCAACCATCTGGGAGTGCCAGGACGTCGGGTCTAGCGTCACAGACCGATTGTCCAACCTCCCCGCCGGGTGAGACGGTTCTGGGATTTGGTGGAGGAGACCAATCTCGGGACGAACTCCCCAGGCGAAGTGGCCCACCACTAAAAGAAGAAAAGGAAGAAACACCAAAGGCTGTAAAAAGAGCCAAAAGTATGGGCCAGTCTTCTGCGTCCAAACAGGACGGACAGAAGAACACTTATGGCCAACCAGCTTCAAAACTGGAAGCTCCGCTACCAGAAGATCAAACAGCCTCTGCAGGAATCCAAGAACCAGCGATTCCCAAGGCGGCAGCAGAAAAGAAAGAAGTTGCTCCGCCACCAAAAGTTTTGCAATCAAAGTCAAAAGGAAAGAAAGGTGATGAAAAGAAGCCAAATGAAACGACCTCAACAGGGATGACGCAGATCAGAACCAACCATGCTGCAGCCGAGCCAAAAGTTGCAGCTTCCTCATCCACCAGCACTGGTGCTCAGATCCCTGCGGATCCATCTTCCAGTGCTGACCCATCGATTGACCTGTACTTTACAGGCCTTGGAAAGAAATATCACTTCCGAAAGGATTGCTATGGGTTGAGAAATTCACAGATGGTGCGACACACCGATATCTGTGAGCAGTGTGTTCCTCAACTTCGCGGATGGCATCCTCGAGGGAGAGACATGTATGGAGCTGGATTGAATGGACCCCAGCACACCGATGTGACTCACTGCGAAAAAATGCATGGATATTCCATTGCGTATCAGCCGTGTAACTGGTGTGCGAGGCCAAATGGAAGCGAAAAGTGAAAAAGGTGCGATGACATGCAAAGTGAAAAAATTTGGAAAAGAAGAGCGGAAAAAGAACATCTGAGAGAGGGCTTGAGCTTTGAATGTAACACTGTCGTGTAGATGGTGTGAGATATATTTTGCTTTTTTCGTGTGACTGTGCCTCTAGCGAAACACAGTCAGGGGGTGTGCGAATTGCATATTCCCTATTTAGCATTCATGTCATGACTTTGCAATTGTCATTTCAATCAATGGGCATTTCACCATAGCCCTTTTTCCAAGCTCAAAGATCGGTCGGAAAAGACCGGTGAGTCCAACGTGAAGGACTTTGGAAAGAGAGTTAAAAGCGCAGGACCACTTGTCTGACCGTGGAGGACTTTGTGTGTCTAACGCAAGGAGTTTGAGGTGTGGACTAGTACCTGGCTTTTCTGGCCGAAGACGTGTCAGGACTGTCAGTGCTAGTACCCCCGATAATATTACCCGGGTGAACCTGTCGCGAACAGAAACCACCAAGCAGATAAAGATTTACCGCTCCATGGAGGGTGAATCCGCAGAAATCCGCAGATGGATTGGCTGGATGACAGTTCCTCATCGTGTGGGATGGACATCTGGACATCCGAGTTGCTCAATGACATGGATAGTTGTTGATGTAGTGGACAGTTCTTTTTTGTGTCATCCGATGAGCCCATTTGCCTCGCTGATGTGATAAATGTTGAAGCTATATATATATATAGCTATAGTATGCTATAGTATGCTATAGATTCTATAGATGCTATAGTATCCTATAGTATGCTATAGATGCTAGTTTCTTATAGTATGCTATAGTATGCTATAGTCTATAGTCAGTATAATTATTATCATTTTGCTTGAGATGTAACGCTTACGCCATTCGGATAGATTTGACCCCACACCATCCCACTTTTACTGGTTGGATGGCCAGGTATTGGCCGAGGCTGAGGAGGTTCGCAGAAGGTACTGCCTCAGCGAGGTGCTTGACAAAAATCTGAGGAACATATCCCCAAAGTCCCATCAAACCGGAAAATGGTGATCCAATGGAGGGGGTAGTCCATTGTCCATTTTCGGAACACATGAAGGTCAGGCCGTCAGGCGACGTGTGTTTGAGTTGGAATCTTGAAACCATCCCTAAACAGGACGTTACGCAATACAACGCCATAGCACCAATCCTTTCCCACAGGGAAGTGCCCGCTAGGCCGGTGGCTTCTTGCCAAACGATTGCCTGGATCGTTTGCCCGCGGAAGCTTAGCAGAAAGCTTTGACGGAGGGGTGGTGGTTTCTCAGGGGCACGAGTTCCTTTCGGTTGGCAATTTCATATGGTTTGGAAGGAAATCCATGGAAATCCAGTGTTCACTTCACCCAACTTGGCAAGATGATACGCCCAAATTCATGGAGCTGCAGGAACAACGAGAGAGGTAAAGCCAAAGCTCACTTCCCCGGGTCCACCCATTTCCAGATGAGGCAGCATACCCTCTGGTAATTTGTTACATAGCTATGGGACATCACCATTTTTAATGGGACAATCCACTATTTCTATGGCCATTTTCAATAGCTATTTTGACATAACCAGAAGGTAATCCGAATGACCACCTTTGGGATCCATCCCATTGGCTCAGGAATTTGATGCATGGGAGGCGGGGGTTCCCCGCACCCTGGCACCATCATGGACCCGATGCCGAAGTACATCGAAGTACTGAACCGCTGGCACTGGATGTTTTCAGATCCTAAAGATCCGAACAAACACTGTTGGCTCCCAACAGGTACCCCATGGCATGTTGTCAGACTTGCCTATCTTGCCTGCCCGAGCCACAATGTGTTGAGAAGACTCAGTAGACATTGGTTCAAAAAAATGTAGCTTCATTCCCTCAATTAATTGTATCCACTTTCATTGAGGGAAGTATATGACATGCCAACAAAAATCATCAACCACGACTTTATCTGATTGGTGGTTTCAAAATCAAGTTTTTTTTTTCCAATCTGTTTTCCCATAAAAAAAGGGAGGACCATCTCCATTGCCGAGCCGTAGCCATTTGATGTTCGCAGCCTGGGCCTCCGACCTGGCCATGTCTGACGCGGCCTCAGTCCCCGGCAGCAGCGAATGTGAATGGCACATGTTTATGGGATGTGTCCGATTTTGTGACAAACTATATGAATTCTATATAATTCTATATGATCTATGTGAACCCATATGCTATATTTTTCAAAATTATACATAATTATATATATATATATCAAGGTGTAGACGGGAGACCCCGCAAGAATGACAATGTCGCCTGTGAAGATTTTTCGGATGAGCCATGATGAGCCTTAAGTCATGTAGCTGGGAGGGATCCCGATCGATGGAAATCTAAGGTGAGGTGCCCCCTTCAACCAATAAGGTCTTCAGGTTACCACAGCATCAAGCCGTGTGTGGGCTCAGCCCAAGAAGCTCTCCTATGATTGCGCACCTTTGGGGAACCAATAGATAATTTATTATAATTTATTAGTATCAGATTAAAATGATTAAAATCCCATCAACATCCCATCCAGTCCATCTGACATTAGGATTTTAATCAATGGGATGCTGACATGTCAATGGCTTTTATTGGCATGATATGAGATGTTGACATGTCAATTAGTATCAGATTAAGTCACATAAACATCTCATTGACATTCCATTAAAGCCAATTGCCATGTCAAGTTCTTCAGGTTGACACGGACCTGCTTTGCCCAAGATGTCACAAGTGCCGCACCTCAGCCGTATGGTGCCATGGGAGTGCACAACTGAAGACTGACTGGGAGTCCTTGTTTGTTTATTTAGTTGTATACTTCAAGTGAACTTACCCTCTGGTAAATCAACATAGACCCTGAAAATCACCAATTTTTAGTGGAAACTAGTCTTCCAACCCCTATCTGCCAGGGTCTATGTTAATATACCAGAGGGTATATGTATGGGTGGAGTGATTCATTTGTATACAGTGTATACAGATGATTGCAGATGCCGATGCACATTTCTGTGTACATTGCATGTATTTGTGTATGCAGGTCTATTTGTGTGTATTCGTCAATGGGCTGCTTCAAAGTACGAAGAGCAATTTTTGTTGGAATAATTGAGATTCTGGCGATTAGTCTCACGCTGTTGATCTGAAGACCATAGGTCGACTTTGTTGATTCCCGCAGAGAAATCCAGTGGTTCATCCAGTTGTTTCAGCCAGAAATCTCTGGAGAGATCAGCAGCCTGCAATGAGGTGCGTTCGGGCAAGCATCTATGCAGACCACGAGGCACCCTGATCCCACCCTGCCAGCTCTGCACCGGATCGATTCGACGTTTCTACGTTCGACGTCAGGTGAGGTGTTCCATGCTATGCCGGATGCGGAAGATGAGGCATTTCCCCCGGGAGGTTGAAGGAGTCACATGACTGGGTGTTTTTTTTTCCAAAAAAAGCATCATTTGAGAATCAAACAACCGGAAAGGTCAGATGATCATAGGGCTTGTAGCATGTTGTAGCCATGAAGAATGGGAATGCAACATGGTGTAACATGATGCAACATCATGTATATAACTTAAGCATAATTTATCATAAAGGGATGTGAATTCAACAACCAAGGGGGTTAAAGATGTTAAAGATGGCTTGAAGCTGTCAACAGGCGGATAGCGGATCGCAGCAATGGTGGCCTATGGGGTGGCGGGTGGCATAAAGTTTTTTCCTCTATATATATAGGTGCTATTTCTCACCCATTCTATCAAACAACCAGTGGAAGCAACTTCACCATTGGTTTTGGATCCTGCTAATTTGATGGTACAATATGTTTTCTCCTGGGGTTTCCGCCTAGGTTAGTTGCGATGTTTTTTTCTTCTGAGTGGCTGGCAAGCCAGTTTGGGAACCCGAACTACATTGGTTCTCTGAAAAGAGTGCGATACGAGGCGTGTTATTTTCGCATCGCGGGCCCTATCCTTTTCCATTCGCGCATTGCACCAGGGAGCAGCATGCGTGCCACCCTCAGCGGGAATCTCTCTGTGAATGGCTTGAGCCATCACAGTATTGATCTGGGCGACGGTTGAGTCTATATAGATGTGGTGCGGTGTGTGCCCATGATGGATTGTCCACCTATCACCCGTTACTGCTTCGAAAGGAAAGGGAACAGTTTTATGACCTGAAATCTCTTGATCATTAGAAGGGTATCTTTAACCACCAGATTACCAGATTGTGCAAAGCTTTCCCCAAGGATGATGCTTCCCATATAGAATTTGTTCATTCAAACTATCAAATGTCATTTGATTCCATATCAAAGGATGAAATAACAAACAAAGACCAAGAAGAAGTTTACAAATCACACTCCGCCCCCGGTGCTTATTTGTGATCCCAGGTATCAGGAGCAAGCGATGATTGATTCCTTGCAGCAGCAGCGGGCTGCGGCCTTCTCATGTAGGTGCCAGCGGTGGCCGGTAGCTGAAATGGTCAGTGGTCGCTGTGCAAAGCGGTGCAAAGCGGTTGGTTGCTGTGAACAATTTTCAAGCGGCCTCGCATCTGCTTCCAAATCGTACCTTGGAAATCGTGAGAAAGACCGGACACATCAAGTTAAATAATTTTGAATACACATCAAAATTGCTTGGCCCTGGTGATCTATATGGTTCTATATCACATATGAGTCAATATGAGTTATGTAGGTGGGAGCTCCTTCCAAGTAACTGACCCTGACCCTTCAACAGTTCAACGCCTAAACGCCGCAGGCGTTTGACTTGGACGGAAGTGAAATCTCCGCGGACATCGCCGAGATCCTTCACCAAGGAGTGCCCCAGTTGCCACAAGCAGATGCTGCTGCATAGTCTTCAGTACCACCTCCCCAGGCGGGCTCCGGGGACCAAGGTGGAAAAAAATGCCGTGGAAAAAATGGAAAAAAAGGTCATGCAGCTCTGTTTTTGGTTTGAAAGCCAATTTCGAAAAACTTTGGAACCACAGACAGGGGCCAGTCAAAATAGATGTGATTTATTTATTTATTTATAAATTATTAATTTATCAATTCATTTACTACTTAATTTATTTACTGATTTCTATTTCGTTTTAAGTTTCGGTTCTCATTAAAATCTTTATATTTTGGTTGTAACCTTTTTTTCCATTTCCAAAATTCATTTGTGCTCCATTCCTTGGACGCAAAAACGCAAATGGAAAACAACGAACACCAAAACCAAAACCGAAAAAAGGGCACCACAATCATATATATATTATATATAATCATATAATATCATATATATATACCATCATATATATACCTAGGCCTTCCGCAGGCCGCTTTTTCAGCCCGAAGCTGTTCAGGCTGAAATTTTAGCCCGAATGGTTTTTTTTCGCCTGGGGTGTTTTTTTCTGCCCGATTGTGTTTTTTTAGTGATTTTGATGATGTTTGGGTAAGATGCCCGCTCAAACTATATATTGTTGATATATTGTTGATAACAGTGTTAAAGAAGTTTACTGTGTTACATGAAAATCTCATTTCGGGTGTTTTCGCCTGTTTCGTGGGTGTTTTCGCCCGTTTCGTGGGTGTTTCCGCCCGAAAAAAAAAAAACACAATAAAAAACGGCGAACATCACCCACAGAGCATTTCTTTTCACCTGGATCGTCCACCAGGATCTTATCAGAATACCTCAAAATATGGATAAAATATGATAAAATCACTTTCCGCCTGAGTTTTCAGTTTCCTCCGCAGGCTGATATTTGAGGTCAGGCTGAAATTCAGGCCCTTTGGAAGATACAGGTATATGTATATATATATATAATGGCACCATATTTTCAATTTTCCAGTCTCTAGCTTCGCCAGTTTTTTCTAACCAAAACAACGTGAAGTGTGATCAAGATTGATCAAGGGTCTTTGCGACAGCTACTCTCTAGGGAACAAACGTATCCACTTTTTTGTGGAAAAAAAGTTTTTTTGGATACGTTAGCTGCTGTGAACATAGGCTATGATAAATGCCCTATACTTGAGACATGTTAGTTGAAAATCCAGAATGGACATGTTAGTGGAAAAGTTGTCCTCCCCTCTGGGGGTTCCCGGGAAACTGCCAGAAGACTACCGCCCCGGACGCCCCAGCATCTTTATTTCCAGACCCCAATAGGGCTCAAATCAAAGACCGCATTGACAACAAAACGGTGGAGAAAAAAGGGGTCCCAACTCCTTCCGGAAGAGCGCATCATAGATGATGCTCGTGGGTGGGCAGGAAGATTGGGGGTGCATTCCAAAAACCAGTTGCATTTACTAAGGGTTGGATGACTGGCCATGGAAAGCGTCCACCTAACGTGTCCGTGTTGTTCAGAGGATGTGGTTTTGAGATATGTGAGTGGTTATTGGCTGAACCTATCCCCCCAAAATAGCGAACATATCCCAGATCAGGGTCGAAATCCAAGGGCCCCAATTGCAGGAACTGAGACATGTTAGCTGTTTTTGGGTCAATGGTCCCAAAAAAAGTTGCAATGCATTCCCCAGGAAATCCAGGAAAACGCCAGTACAGAGTGGACATGTTAGTGGAAAAGTTGTCCCCCCCTCTGGGGGTTCCCGGGAAACTGCCAGAAGACTACCGCCCCGGACGCCCCAGCATCTTTATTTCCAGACCCCAATAGGGCTCAAATCAAAGACTGCATTGATAACAAAACGGTGGAGAAAAAAGGGGTCCCAACTCCTTCCGGAAGAGCGCATCATAGATGATGCCCGTGGGTGGGCAGGAAGATTGGGGGTGCATTCCAAAAACCAGTTGCATTTACTAAGGGTTGGATGACTGGCCATGGAAAGCGTCCACCTAACGTGTCCGTGTTGTTCAGAGGATGTGGTTTTGAGATATGTGAGTGGTTATTGGCTGAATCTATCCCCCCAAAATAGCGAACATATCCCAGATCAGGGTCGAAATCCAAGGGCCCCAATTGCAGGAACTGAGACATGTTAGCTGTTTTTGGGTCAATGGTCCCAAAAAAAGTTGCAATGCATTCCCCAGGAAATCCAAGAAAACGCCGGTACAGAGTGGACATGTTAGTTGATACCTGAAACGGTAGCCCGAGACACGTATCCACTTTTTTTTGGTTTTTTTTGGATACGTTAGCTGCTGTGAACATAGGCTATGATAAATGCCCTATACTTGAGACATGTTAGTTGAAAATCCAGAATGGACATGTTAGTGGAAAAGTTGTCCCCCCCTCTGGGGGTTCCCGGGAAACTGCCAGAAGACTACCGCCCCGGACGCCCCAGCATCCTTATTTCCAGACCCCAATAGGGCTCAAATCAAAGACTGCATTGATAACAAAACGGTGGAGAAAAAAGGGGTCCCAACTCCTTCCGGAAGAGCGCATCATAGATGATGCTCGTGGGTGGGCAGGAAGATTGGGGGTGCATTCCAAAAACCAGTTGCATTTACTAAGGGTTGGATGACTGGCCATGGAAAGCGTCCACCTAACGTGTCCGTGTTGTTCAGAGGATGTGGTTTTGAGATATGTGAGTGGTTATTGGCTGAATCTATCCCCCCAAAAATAGCGAACATATCCCAGATCAGGGTCGAAATCCAAGGGCCCCAATTGCAGGAACTGAGACATGTTAGCTGTTTTCGGGTCAATGGTCCCAAAAAAAGTTGCAATGCATTCCCCAGGAAAACGCCGGTACAGAGTGGACATGTTAGTTGATACCTGAAACGGTAGCCCGAGACACGTTTGTTCCCGGGAGTGTAGGACAAAAGAGTTCACTTCTAGGAGGTCAAGATCGGTCAAGTATTTTCTTGCAAAGTCATGCAGTTTTTGATCGAATTTGGCAAACTCAATGCGTGTTCTCAAAAATCATCAAGAAACTACGTGGTGCACTAAACAAATGTCGCGCTTTGTTGAATCGAAGCCTTGTTGAATGACTTGCACGGCTCAAAAACTTGAAAGAAAAATGTTGCTTCTGTCTTGTGATACTGTACATGTTAATGTATATGCATATATAATTATATATATATATACAATCATATACATATATAATCATATACACACATATATATATATATATATCATCATTTATAATTATACATATATTATAATGTGTATATATATATATATATCATCATATATATAAATATTTTATAATATATGTATATATAATCATATATGATCATATTTAATCACATGTAATCATATATTATCATATCTAATCATTTATGAGCATGTTTAATCATAAATAACCATATATAATCATAAAAAAACAATATATCATCACATATAATCAAATTTAATCATATTTAATCATATTCAATCAATATATAATCATATATAATCAAATTTAATCATATATAATCATATTTAAACATATATACTCATTTATAATATTTTATAATCATATATAATCAAATATAATCATTTTTAAACATATAGAATCATATATAGCATATACAGTCATATAATGACATATATAATCATATATACATAAATAGTGCAACAAACCCAAACAATTGAAGCAGAACTGCGGCGTGCGATGGGTGACAGGTGTAAGGGTCCAAGTGACGACACCAAAAACGACGGCAAAAGTTCGAGCCCCAGATGGCGCTGACCGATTTTAATCCAATTCGGCCCTAAAGATCCTAAAGCCCCCAGCCAGCTTCGTGTTGGCTTGTTGTCCACATCATTTTCAATAGGTTTTAATGAGTTTCCGGTTAGATCCGGTTAGAGGATTCCGCAGTGTGAGGTCCTTCCACGTCAACACCTTTAGCTTCACCTCGAGAGACGAACTCCAGCCTAGCTTCACCGTAGCTTGGTGACGCACCGCACGGGTGTTCAAGCTACGGCTTGGCAGATCCATATGGTCAAGGCTCAAGAGCTGCAAAGCCACATCTTTTTGATAATTGATATTGATATATCTCTGGATCATATGCCAACCACTTGTACGGTTTTGGATTATACATGATTAATTATGCTATTGAAGCAACTCATTGATTTGAAGCAACCCAATGACACCTCAGCCCAAACCAAGGCAGTCTCTCTCAACCCCGCGGCAGCCTGTCTCGCCAGCGTCATGTACGCAGCAAGGGTTCCGAGCAAAGCTGTTGGGCTTGGACGATCCCATTGTTGGAATTTCTGAGTGCCCAGATTTGCTGGGGCATCTGGTATAAACGTTCACATAGATGTGGAGAAGCCATGGTTTGTGAGGTTTCCCTCGGAAAATGATCTACAAACAGTAGTTTCCACATCTATTTTCCACATCTATGTTAGTGTAAATGATGGTGCTTCGCCACCATTTTTTGGTATCGCTATGACAGTGATTGGAGCCCACTTTGGATCCATGAATTGAGGCCCCTTGTGCAGGGGGTTCATCTTACATTGTCTACACATCCCACCTCGCAATATGGTTTTAGCTGAGTGTTACACGTCTTTTCAATTGTTTATCATGTTTCCAATCAATCTTCGAATTCGGAGATGAATTTGGATAAATCAATATAAATCATGTAAAAATCCACACAAAACATTGGGATTGATGTGTATTTTCCATTCTTTTCCTACGTTATTCATCGGATCTCCTCGAAACTGAGGCGTTGCAGCCACTGCGGCTGCCAGGTCTTGCGAAGTTCTGCGGCTCAGCATGAAGCAAGGCGCCAACATGCGCAACGGCGCAACAACCCGGCGGGGATGACGGGGATGATGACACTATTCGCTAAGTAGGTTATATCAGTTACCCTCTGGTAAACTAACATAGCTATGGAAAATCACCATTTTTAATGGGAAAATCCACTATAAATGGCAATTTTCAATAGCTATGTTAGTTCACCAGAGGGTATATCAGTTATAATTAGGGGGGTACTCCTCCAATAGTCATTTCATCCAATACTTAAATGATCTTAAATGGGATCCCCCCAATTAAACAGCCTATGGGTTTATTAATCAGTGCATGTTACCCTCTGGTTATGACTAACAGTTCGCCATGGTATAGATGGCCCATGGAAATAGATGATTTTCCCAGCTAGAAACCTCCATTTATTTGAGGATTTTCCATGTTAAATAACCAGATGGTATATCATGTTATATCCACTGATTCATTGGGTTTGAACTAACATGTTATAATATGTTATAACATGTTATAAGCTACTTAGTGGGATGATCCACCAAGTATAGTTGGATGATGTCCCTTTTCGGGGTTTCGTTTCACAAAAACCAAATAAGACCAAATACCCTCTGGTAAACTAACATAACTATGGAAAATCACCATTTTTCATGGGAAAAATCACTATAAATGGTGATTTTCCATAGTTATGTTAAATTACCAGAGGGTATCTGTTGGAGCTGAAGTATCATAGGTGAGATGGACATTCACCAGCCCTTGAAGTTGGGTTCTGTTGCTGTTGCTTCATGTGGCAGCAATGTGGGATCCACCCCACTTCCACTCTCTGGTGCTGTGGGTGCTAACATCAACTCATCAATATATAGGGGTACCCTCTGGTAATTTGTTACATAGCTATTGAAAATGGCTTATAGAAATAGTGGATTTACCCATTGATAGCATTTTGATTTTCCATAGTTATGTTAGTTTACCAGAGAGTAATTTAGCACATGCTTTGCTAATATTGTACCAAAACATGTGCCATGAATATCTTCAGCCTTTTTTCGGACATATCTTGCTGAGGTTTGGGTATGTAAAGGGTAGTATGATAGATATACCACAGATTGTTTAGCATTGGAACTTTGTAGTTTTGGGGCTAGAAGAAGAAACAAAATTGAGATTACGTATTCTTGTTAATGGGACAATATTACTCCATTGTGCGCTTCATTTTCTTGGGACATGTTCTGCATTTTTTGGTTGAGTATAGTACAATACAAGTATTGTGGCAGAGAATGGGACATATATTAGAGACACTCCGTGGACAGGATGACGTTGCTCTGACTGTCCTTTTCATAATGAAGAACCCATGTGTTCCATTCACATTTCCCCTCGAACTTTTCGTGGATGTTTATAGCAACCCCAAGTCATAGATAGAACGGTTGAAGAACGGGAAAAATGAAGTACCCTCTGGTAAACTAACATAGCTATTGAAAATGGCCATTTATAGTGGATTTACCCATTAAGAATAATGATTTTCCATAGCTATGTAACAAATTACCAGAGGGTAAATGTAGGTACTGTAAATATCATCTAGACCATCCTGGAAGATGACTATAAATAATTATTTGGGGATTATTTGAGCTATAGAAACACCCAAAAGTAATCCTGGAATATTTACAAATAATATAATATAATCATCAGTCACCTTTCCATCATCTTGGCATTTCGACACCTGTTGGGACACAGAACAAATCAGCATCGGACACCATGGCTGAGCCATGCTGTGGCTAAAGTCCAAATTATATGTATAACTTTTTCCACTGTGATTATATGATATTATATATGTATATCTATATATTGCATATATATATGTATACATATGCACATATTTATAATATGTTCACACCATCTAAGATGTGTATGCTACAGATTCTTGTGATGCTTCACCCCAGCCTCGCAGGTGCAAACAGAGAGCTTCATTGGCAGCTGTGAGCTCCTTAGTGTTTTTTTTCAATATGTGTCAGCCACAGGATTGGCTTAAGGGAAAACGGAAACCTAAACAAACACACACACACATATATATACATTCACACGCGTATATACACATAGTATACGTACATATGTGTAAGGAGACATAAATAAATAACTAAATGAATATATATATATATATACAAGTGCACAGCAGCAACTACACGCATTTCTGATTTTCCCTTAACGTATTGAGTTGGATGGTGAGCCATCTCGAGCCTATAATGATCATTTGCCAAGGAGGGCTATCCGAAGTCAGAGTCCCAGCATTGCGCCCCCCTGTGGGATGGAGGGGACCATATACGCACCATGATATACATGCCTACATACATATAGTAACCCTGAAAACTATAGAACAGCAACGTCAATTAAGATCCTATAGTGAGGAGGTATGATAAGTGACTTTTCTATTTTTTTTCGGTTGCCATATGTTAATATATATATATATATACATATGCATATATGCAATATTAGCATTATTATTATTTCTACTATGATTGCCATTATTATTTTCACTATCATTGTTATTGCTATTTTTCTTATAGTTATATATATATATATTACATACCATTTATTCTGGGTTGTTATTTTTGTCCGAATAAATCGCCTATCCAACGTTCCCAAGGCGGTCTGTGAAGTCTGCGCCAGGGCCAGGCTCCAAGGAGAAGGAAAAGGGTCATGAGATATGGAGCTGATATACACAGTGTTTATCTTTATATACAAAGACATAAATGCAAATACATATATTTTGAATATATATATAGACATATGTGCACATACATATACATATATACATATACATATATACATAAATATACATATATATATACATATATACATATATATACATATACATATATATATATAAATTATGCATACCTATGCTATATGCATAAGTTTCATACATATGTGTATATATATATATATTGTATAGTGACAATAATGATTGTGATTCAGCACGCTAAATTCATAGCATTTGGCAGGTTGAACTTATTGCCGGTTGGCCCTAACCGTTTTGAAGTAGTTCCGCTTATCCCGCGGTCGGTGCCTAGATGTGCCAAAAAATGGGTGAATCAATTTGTCTAAGTACTTTCTTTGATGTAACTTATTTTCAATGTATTTTTCTAAGATTTTCTCAGTATGTTCTCTTTCCACATATTTTGGTAACCTTAAAGAGGCGCCTGGGATCGATCGGGGCCGAGGTGTCACAGCCCTTCTCCAACTGAGCCATGCCCTTCCTGTCACCGGCAGATCGCTTGTCATGGCCTACAATCTCATTACCAGAGGCGCTTGCCAGAGGTTTAGCCTCTGGTCATTTTCATTGGATTGGTTTTTAACGGAACATTTGCAGGTTTTCCCCCTATTTGATGGGGAAAGCCATGGTTGCCGGTGACGATTGTCCTTTTTAACCATTCCAAAATCACCATTTCTAAGAGGTAAACTGTGAAATAGCCAGAGGATATTGCTTGGTGGTTTCATTTATTTGCCAAGATTTTTCCACCAAAAAATGGGGGTTGTAGCCACCATGATATACATACATGTATATGTCTGTCAATGATATCACTAGCTTGTAGTTTCAAATGTTTCCTATTTCCTATGTTCAATTTCCGATCCTGTCCCCAAGTTGATCTTATTCCAAAGCCTTTCCATGTTTTTGGTGGAACGAAACCATGACGAGGATCATCATTTTTTTGGAAGACACCCGGTGGCGAGAAAGGGATGACTCTCACTGTCCACCCTCATTGAGGTGTAGGAAATGGACAGAGATTCTTGAAGAGAAGACGTTGGCTGCCCAGACTTTTTTCGCAGTTTGGATTGTGATGTGGAGCTATGATAGCTATGCATATAGCTATGGTTTGACTATCCTAGCATGGCATGTCCCCTTTGGCAATCTTTGGGAAATCTTTGGGAGCTAGCCGCCACGGGGAGTGACTAGCCTACATGTACTTTTGTGTAGACTGCCAGCTGTTGTGCATGGGTTTCTTCAAATGCGAAGTATACTAAGAATTCCATAGAATTCCCATCTATTCAGACATGCATAGCCTAGCCACATAGGATAAAACACCATAAAACACCAACATTTGGCCTGTTCCAAGGGCCCCTTCTGGGCAGAGTCTAGGCATTTCACGGTCTCCCAGGCGTCCAACGTTACTTCAGAACGACCGAGGCGGGGCTTGGGGCCTTGGGGCTTGCCAGATCTGCCCCCGTCACAACATCCAGCGGCGTGGTTCCACGGCCAGGCAAAGCGAAGAAGTCGGATCTTTCTCAGGTCCCGGGCTGAAAAGACTCTGATGAAAAATTGGAATCATTGTGGTGCGAAAAAATTGGTGATGGGGATTCGGAGATTATTGGTGGTAGAAGCTGGTAGAACAAACTTGGCATTCACCATGAGACGTCGTTTGCCTTGTCGTTTGCCCTGACATGCTGAGTCCAGAGATTCCAGTGATTTGGGTGAAGCGCCCTTGAAGTGTGACACCTGCTTCGTGCCCGCCTCAGATGGTATCAAGATTTATCAAGATGTATCAAGATCTGTAGTACAAACTGTATTCTGTTTGGATGGACCATCATCGAGAGAAGAGACCGAGACTGAGACTGGTTGATACTTCTTTCATCTGCTTTCCATGCGGGGGTCAAAATTCAAAGCACCGGAGCTAATGAACACGGTTACCCGGTGACCCCGCCTTGAGCTGGGCAGCTGGGGAAGAGAACTTCCTCTTGAAATGGACAATTCTTCAGTTCTCGGAGTCTAATGCCTTGTGACATGTATCGAAAGACATTGCCAGATATTACAAGTGGACTATTACATTATCAAGTGGATATTCAAGAATATTCAAGATATTATTATATATTATATATTATATTATATATATATATGTAATGTCTTTAGGTCATTACACGTTGTGACTTCACCGACATGTGACCGACTCACTGCAGATTCCAGCGCCCGCCATCGCGCACGGCAAAGCCGGCAAAGCCTGGGCCTTTTCTGGGCCTTTTCAGGTATGAGAACCCCCGATTTTTGGCCCTGGGAATAATTAATCACCATTCATTCTGTGGTAATTGGATGTAATTGGCATTTTTTCATTGTCAGATCAACACCTGTGAGATACCATGAAATAGCATAGCGAACTTGACCCAGACCCACTTCCTGGCCATTTATCCATTTCGTGGATGGATCTTGGTGGGGATGAATGGAATTATTCACTCAGGCTCACGCACACATGTACAAAGATATTGCACTCATATACAAAGGAATACATGTACCGGTACACTGTCAGGCTGTGTGAGTGATGCACTCCCCATCTAAATGGGACAAGCTCAAGCACACCAACCACACACATACTAGATAATACTAGATTACTAGATAATTAATAAGTAAAGAAATACACAACAAAACGAATCAACAATTCATCAACTGCCCTATTCAAACATATTCAAACCATACCAAACCATACCAAGCGTAGGCATTTTTTCAAATCGCCACAGGTCGTGGCCGTCGTGGCGCACTGAATTTCGGGCCGCACCACCGGACCAGGGCCGGGGCTTGGTGAAAGACTCCCAGTTTTTTCCCTGGAAAGATGCAGAACTTGGTGGGATTTCTATGGATTTGTGCCAGATGAAAGGGGAATCTGTAATGTTTTTGGGAAAAAAATCATTTCATATCATTTCCATTCATTTCTCATTTCCATGTCTGTGACTTGATGATTTTTGATCTCCAAGCCAGGCGTTTTTTGTTTGTCTTGGCCCTTGCCGGTGTCCGTCTCACCATGCCTTCAAATGGCCTGCAGAGAGTGTAGAAAAATGGCGACAGGCGGTGCTTCAGCTGGTGCCATTGAAAGACATGAAATATCATGAAATTCTGCCATGGTTTTGGTTGTTTCAAAAACTATCGGCTATTTATCATAAAATGTGGGGCCCCCAAACGATAGCTAAGTTGGTGCACATAACTCCAATAACTCTGGTTTATGAATGTTTATGATACACAAATAACTATAGTTAATGGGATTTATCGTAAAAGGTTAATGGTTGCGAGGACTCTTCCAATGTTTTTTCGCAAAAAATGGGCTCTTGAAATCGCTGATCGCCTAATCCGGCGAGGCGATTGCTTCTGACTTACCACGTTTGAATGCCTCAAAGGCTTTGGCTGCACGGGTGGAGGCCCCATCTCGAGGGTTGGCTTCGGCGAAAAAACGCGGAAAACGTGGGTTTTGGGCTCCTAAAGTCCGCCGCAATGGTTGAATCTGTGCATATTTGCAGTTGAAGTGTTGCGTACATTGGATAGGATTGGTTAGGTAAATGCGTTTGCAAAATCTTCTCTGCCAAGTCGAAGCCTAAACCAGTTCAAGCCTCCCCAAAGTTCCCCACAAGTCTCCATCCAACTCACCTCAAGTCCCCATGTCCCCCCTTTTAGTCCCCGGCCGTCAAGTACCCAGTAGAATCTGAATGGTTCAATCTGTACCCTCTGGTAAACTAACATAACTATGGAAAATCACCATTTTTAAATGGGAAAATCAACTATAAGTTTACCAGAGGGGACATGGGAATAATTGATGTAAATTCTTCAGTATGTGCATAAGTTACATAAATGTGGGCAAAAAAGTGAGTCGTTTCAGTGGCGAGGCCTTCCCGGTCCTGGAGGGTATGGGAACATGGTCACAATGTGAGGTCACGAAACTGGTTACGAAATCAAAGGGTCGGTACTGTTGAAGTTACCCAGGAAATCCTATAGGAACATGAACTTATAAACCATAGAAGAAAAACTGTTCTTGGAGAGTTTGATTTTGAATATTTTGACCCAAAATGAAGATCTTGGAGTCATTGGGTAGTAACCTACTACCGTAGTAACCTGAATTTTCCAGGAATGGGATAATCCGGGATCGAAACAGGCGGTGACCACTGGGTCGGTGGATGACAGCTTTCGTTATTCAAAAAGGTACGATTGAACTCGTTGAAACGATTCAAGTAGTTGAAGACCCATCAATTTCAATCAATCTCCGTGAATTTCACAGCATGATTTTGGGTTTTACCATGGTTTGCTATCCATTTCTACTCCATTTCTGTTTTTTTTGCCGCATCCGGTCAGGCCCTGCCGGTCCTGAAGTTGGGGCACCACCGGTCTAAGGAGGTGCTTCAAAGGGCCTACGTCTTGCTGGGCTCGCTGGAAGCCCAGTTTTCGACTGGAAATTGCCAAGGATTTTTCCCATGGTGTTACCGCGTTACCGTGAAAAAATCCGAACGTGTTAAAAACAAACTCCACTTGACAGATGGCTGGTAATTAAAGGATACATTCTGGCTTTCTTGAGTTTTCCGAATAAAGTGGCTTTTGGATCGATCATGCTGATGAAAGAAACGGTTTCCCATGAACAACAAACATCAATATGATTCATGTTGTTTTTTGCCGATTCATCACTAGATGTTTCTCTGCTGTCATAGTTGGTCGAAAGAAATCAGCGATTGCCCTTTGGTGATCTTAAACATGACAATTGAAAATCCACCATTTATAGATTCTTTAAATGGTTTATAAATGGTATTTATAGATATTTAAACATAATTTATGGTATTTATAGATTCAAACATATGCCTTGGTCGTTTTTTTCCCATCAAAAACCTCTGCGATTTTCCCATGAAGAGTTGGGATATTTCCCCATGGTTTGGTATGACACCAGAGGGTAAATCCATTAATTATCCCATTTTTTTATTCCATGATTATCCCATTGGTTATCCATATAGAAATTCCAAGATCATTCCATTGATTATCCATATAGAAATTCCATGATTATCCATTTATCTCGTTACTTACCCTCTGGTAAACTGTTACATAGCGAACTGGAAAATCACCATGCTATTAATGGGTAAATCCACTATTTCTATGGCCATTTTCAATAGCTATTTTGACATAACCAGATGGTAAACCTCCATTTTCCTATGGTTTTCCTATGGTTTTCCTATGGTTTTCCTATGGTTTTCCTATGGTTTTCCATAAAAAACCGCTAATTAAACCAGATCAAATCGGCACTGGTGAACTGCTGAGGCTGGTGCACTCCTATGTACACCGTGCCGGCCTCGGAGAGCCCATCAAGCTCGCTGGATGATTTGAAATGGAACATCCTATTTGAATGGAAACCTCCACAAACACACATATAATAACATATATATATATATAAACATATTGATAGATAGGTAGGTAGGTCGATAGATAGATTAGATTAGATTAGATTAGATTGGATTGGATTGGATTAGATAGATTAGATAAGATAAGATTAGATAGATAGATGCCTCCCGGAAAAAAAGGATATGTCAGAATATCGATCAACATATATCAACATCGATCCACAGGGCCAGATTTGGCTCTTGGCAGGTCACGAGGTGCCATGGCATTGCTTGGAAGCAGGCAGGAGCGAATCGGGAATCTTAGGGACCAAGGCTGTGATAAGTCCCTGTGAAACCAAAAAGGTCCAAAAGAATTCAGAGGAATTCAGCTATTTTTTAACATGACATTGGGGCATGTCATGTTATGTCATGTTATGTCATGGTATGTCACTAATTATGTCACCGTATGCATCAAGGCAACTCTTTGGTGGGGATGACATGGGATGACATGGGTCGAGCCACAACCAGCAGCTCCACAGTGGTGCCACAACCGGAAAAGCGCAAGGTGCAGTGGCAGAGACCGATGGGAGGCCAGGAATCGAGAACTCGAGAGAGGCTGCAGTTGGTCTTGTTCTTGTTTTTGGGGGGAAGATCCATATTTGAATGCCCTTTAGAATACTTTGAAAAAGGCCTACCCTCTGGTAATTTAACGTAGCTATTGAAAATGACCATTCATAGTGAATTTTACCATTAAAAATGACAATTTTCAATAGCTATTTTGACATAACCAGAGGGTACTGTATCCCACTCAATTTCTCGTGGGCCGAAGATATCTCCATACCCATTTATGGTTGAAGGATGAACCCGAGAGGTGGTTGCAAGCCCTATTATGTGGGCCCTGGGCGGCCCATCGTTCCAGTTAGGATAGGCCTTGCCCATCAATACTGCGACACCACATTACCACCAGCCATTCCCAGCCAAATATATCACAGATTCATACAGATTCCAATTTTCTGTGACCAAACCTTCGCAACTGATACTGTGGAAGAAATATGAAGAAATCCTGCGTTGATACTTGTGGTCTATCATGGTTTATCCCCTTGTTGATACTTGGGTTTCAACATGTTTCAACCATCCCAGCTTGGTGGTGGATTTCGCAACCACCCACCGTATGGTGCAGACCGCTGCCAGGAAAGTGCCGAAAGCCCTTGCGGAGCCGTGGCTGGAAGCAGGAAGCCCAGAACCTTTTTTGGCATGGCTGCATACAGCATGATGCCATGATGCCTACATGCATCGATCCGAATGAACATGCATACATATACCCCATATGCATACATGCATACATGCATACATGCATACATGCATACCTACACACCTACCTACCTACCTACCTGCCTACCTACATACATAGATAGATAGATAGATAGATACATAGATAGAAACATAGATAGATACATAGATAGATACATAGATAGATACATAGATACATACATACACACACACATGTTTATTTTTATATATATATATATACATATTCACACTCACACACATACATACATATATAGATATATTTGTTTTAAATATACGCATATATGTACACACATTTATATATATATGTTTACATATGTATATGCATAGATATGCAGTGTGTATTAACATTTAAGTTCTTGCCAACCTTGATGTTAATATATGTTGATGTTCTGGTAATGCAATGTAGTGCAATGCCATATAATGTAGGTGGATATAGATACACGCGTCCCCACTCTCTTGTGATTTGGATGCCACCCATTTGGCATATCAAGTGCCAGCTGGAAATGGTCGGATTCGATCAGTGATAGTTTTGATGCGTTGGATGCTGGGGCTGCTGGATAAACATGACTGATTAGACCATGAAGCCTTGAAAAACCTTATGCGCAAATTCATGAGATTTTGACTGTTTGGATTCGAAAGACTGATATAGGAATGATGAGAGGAGCACAATCCTTCTCCCTCTTTGTTGCTCAAGCAAGGTGCAACCTCAAAACCCTAAAATGACATCAGTATAGTTCTGTACAGTTCATACTTTGTAAGGGACAAGCGGCTTTGAAATTGTTTCATATCATCTCAAGATTCACTGCCCACGGGGGTCGGATCAATTCGTCAGACTGGTACTGGAAAGTCCCCGACGTAGGTCTGTCAGCTGCTGCGCGCACCGCCGGTTTTAACCGCTGCTGCCACGGATCTGTGGAATTGGCGGAAGAAGGATGCAGCGTTGGGGTTCGATCCAGGCGCGCCATTTCTGCCGGTTTTGAGTCCCTGGCTGCCGGTTTTTTTCCCCAGCGAAATGCCAAATGGCCATGTTCGAAAACGGGGCATAACGGCCTCATTTCTAGGAACACCACCTGATCTTTGACTAATGATATGCTAGTCATCAGCAATTCCCTTCTGGTCATGCGGCTTTGGGATTCCAAAGCAAGCATTGGTTGAGAATCGGGAGGTCTAAGACAGGATCGTGACAGATCATTTCTTTCGGTGGGAAGAGGAGGTTTTGCTATATATATAATATTATATAATATCATATTATTGCTTCGGTCTCATTTTTTCCCTGATTTTCCCATGTCCTTTTTTTTTGATTCTTTGCCTTGTATTACACTACAGTAGATTAATCTATGGTATTTAACACCTGGTATTTTACATTAAATGGTGTTTGTATTGTATATGCTGCTATATTATATTTGCTATGTTCTTTACTGTATAATTATTATACTCTTCTATACCCGCTTCTATGACACGAGGGTATATGATATTGTATCATTTTTAGAATGTCATATTTTAGGTTACAGATGGTTACAGTATATTGTATATATATTATATATATTATATATATATTATATATATATTATATATATTATATATTATATATTATATATATATTGTATAACTTGGGTGATGCCTTGTGGCGTAGCTTGAACCCTCCTTGGGTTTTCCCCACCAGCGGAGCCGCAAACGATTGATTTTTCAGGCAACCTGGAGCAACGCATCTCCCTGACCGGCACAAGCTCCGAACGGTGGGACCGTTGGTACCGCAACGGGACCGTTGGACGGTCGATGGCCGGGTCGGTGGGTCCAGTGGTTACTTGGGCTTTTGGCACACCTTTGGAAAACCATAGGAAAACCATAGGAAAACCATAGGAAAATGGAGGTTTACCCTCTGGTTATGTCAAAATAGCTATTGAAAATGGCCATTTATAGTGGATTTTCCCATTAAAAATGGTGATTTTCCATAGCTATGTTAAATTACCAGAGGGTATATACCTCATCACATATTGATCACCTATGTTTAGCAGCAATATATACCAGGTATGTGCCTGGTATATATTGCTCAGGACAGTATACGCCGGGGTCTATATAAGACTAATGTCAACCCGGATTAATAAACCATGGTTCATTAATTAGGGGGTAGCCTCTAAATAGTCACAATATATGGTACATAAATGGTACCCTCCCAATTAAACAGCCGTAAACGGGGTTTATTAATCCAGGGTTGACATTATAACTCATGGATTTGCTGGGATGGATTCGAACTGCCTCAAAAAACGAAAGAGACGGCCCGATTGCCATTGCAACCTCGCTGTGCGTAGCCCGACCCATGCTTTCCATCACCATTTTCAAGTCCCCCAGCTGATATTCTCTGGATGTCACCAAGTTCAGGCAATCCTTGGTGAGTTTTCTGTGAAATCAACATCAATCAACACCGCTCAACCTGGGCTGGTAAAAAAACACCACTTTCAAAGCATCAAAAACGACGCCCACTGGGGGCCGCCATCCGCTGCCGTGGGGGCCACGCCCTGCTCCAGGGTTTTCCACATGGTGCCTTGTGCGATGCAAGCGGCTGCCAGCGAGGTGGGACTCCTGAAGAAGTTGGCCGTTTACGGCACTACAATGATAGCCAGGTATCATTGTCGTTTGAATATACGTTTGATATATGTTTGTAATATAATTTACATATATTAATATATATATATATTTAATACATATTAGATATTCAATAGATTACTCCTCGTAAAATGATGTGCAACATTTATAAGTATGTAGATAGATATGCTATATATATAATAATATACGTATCCGTTTGGGTTTATTGCCGGAACATAGCCCTGAATATCTCCGCTAGTGGTTTTAAAGATGTTGTTACTTTCTAGCCCTATTTGTGAAGATGATCCTCAATTTCACAATAGTTTGGGAGGTGGATTCAGAGTTATTATCCAGAACTTTTTTTTTGAATATGGAGAACTATCACCAAAATCGGATGGGTGAGCACACATAGGGTTCAGACTTTGAGGTCTGTCAATTTTGAGCCATACCCATCGATAGCGCGACCGCAGTTCCGATTCCAGTTAGACCATGTTCTGTTTTGAATGCATCAATCCATATCAACCCATCAGCTTGTTGAATGGTCGGTGTATGCCCCATCAGTGGAAACATCCATGGGCACTGGCTGGATCTGGCTGGTGATTCCGCCACCCAACGATTATATTGGCCAACTGACAAGATGAGGTTGTACATCAAGAAAAATGAAGAATAGACTTGAGAAGCTTGGATATACCTTTCCGTACACTAGCATAGCTATGGAAAATCGCTATTCTAAATTTTTAATTGGTAAATCAACATAAATCAACTATAAATAGACCATTTTCCATAGCTATGTTAGTTTACCACGTTCTGTCAGTATGAAGGGAAAGGGGTCCCGGTTCCGTTCAGCGCAAAGAAACCCCGCATTTCATCCCGCAGCCAATTGTTGCCTGCATCTCCTTAAACTTACATGTTCAGTCATCAAGTTTTGTTGCATCATCACTACTGATTTACTGTAGGTTTTGCATTGCATCTTGTTTGGCTTTGTGGTAAGCTGGATCATTATCACCTAGTTGTTTCAATATCTTCGAACAACCAGGGTAGTATATTATATCATTGTTGCTGTTATCATTATGTCTTTATTACCATCGTTGTTATGATTACCTTTTTTTTTAGTGAATGCATATATTGTTGACATATTATTGTCACATCATGTTACTACATGATATTTTTTCTAGCATTATTTCCCCCCCCAATTCCCAATTTTCGGTGGACTTTCCCCATGGAAAATCCCAGCCATGATTCTTCGGAGTTCATGGAGGTCCTCCATATGTTCGGAAAACTTTTCCAATATTTTTTCATATATGTTCCAGTATGGTTTTCCACGGATTTTTCCATAGTTTCCCCATATTTTTCCCATATTTTTCCATATTCTTCGACATCAATTCCCAATGTCAACCACCAGCATAGGGCACCCACTTCGCCTTCCTATCGGAGGTGGTGCCCAAGATCTTTCTGGCGGACCGCTTGATCGTTGGCAAACGTCAGGCGGGTTCTGGGAAAGATGATGGTAGGTACTAAAGTTACGAAAATATGCATAAATCACAGATATTCACAATCAATCAGATATATATATATATGATATGTGTATACGTGTGTGTATATTATATATATACGTATATATAGTTCGAGTGTTTTTTTAAATCTTTATTGGTGTGGGAGAGTGGCAAAAAAAAACTATATATATATATGTATGTATGTATGTATATATAGGGGCATATGGGAGTATATAGTAAGGGTATACAGGGGTAAGGGTGTATAGGGGTTTTTGGGTCATCCCCTGTGGGATGGGCGGTGATCATGGTGTTCCCCGTCCCTTTTCTGCGGGTGCGTGGGGCCCTGGGGGCTGGGTGGAGGACGGGTTCATATATACAATATACAGATAGATATGTACAGAAGTATTGATGCTGCATATGTATCTGAAGATACATGTAGAATATGTACCCTCTGGTAAACTAACATAACTATGGAAAATCACCATGCTATTAATGGGTGAATCAACTATTTCTATAGCAATTTTCAATAGCTATTTTGACATAACCAGAGGGTACTGAATAGATATAGTTGAACTATGTTGAACTTACTCCAGTGGCAATGGCTTGAGATAACTTGTCTTTGCGGTGCAGGAGGAACTTGCCTTGCTGCTATTGGAGGCGATGGCTGCACGATTTGTGTCGCGAGCGACTGGCTTTCCATGAAAACATGCTAGTCATCGTAGTTTCAGGCAGCGTACTCTCAAGTTTTTATTGGTTTCACATCCCAGAATATCCCGCAATACCCAATATGATGCGGCATAGGTGGCGGATGTTCTCGGCAGCTTCAAAAACATTTTCGCTCAGATTCCCAAGGGTTTGGCCCCTAGTGGTCTCCGGCGATTCTTGACCTTGAATTCGATTCGCAAAATGCCTAGGAAGTCCTAGGAATTATATAATGTTAGGAAAGCAATAATAAGCCACCTGTATTTTGATGGGTTATGTCACCCATCTATGGTACAATTGGGGATGGTGGATCAGTGGATCCTATTGCTTTAATCACATTACCTGTAGTGGAAATGACACATAGCTAATATTCAGATATATCCCTCCTTCCCTAATATTAAGTCTCCTTTATGTTCTTCGATTCAGAAATCCACGACTGAACCAGGCTTCACCGGGGCCAGTTTTGATAAAACAGGTGGATGGGATCAGAATATGTTGGACTTACCTCCAGTAAATTAACAGTTCGCCCCTGAAAATAGCCAACATGTACTAGAAACTAATCTGCCACCCCAAGATTTGGCGGGGTCTGTAAATTTACTGGAGAGTAAACATAACAAGGTGGTGCCCCCTAGATAGCTAAGTTATTTATAACTCCAATAACTATGGTTTATAGGTGATATATCTATAGTTAATGGGATTATAAACCAACTTATAACTGGGGGGCACCACCTTGAACAACCAAAGGTAAGTTGGTGTGTTACCATCTTGAGTTGAAGCTATGGCCCAAGGTGTCGACCCAGATGTGTTCTATGACATCTACCGTCCACTGCCGCTGGGGCCATCCATGGCGTTTGCCATGGTGTTCTATGCGTTTGCCATGCGTTTGAAGGGCAAATTCAACTACTAACAACTTTCATGGATTTCATGGATGATTTCGGGATGCAGATATCTAGATAGAAAGAAAGAAAGAAAGCTACATACACACACACACATATATATATATATAAATTACACACATACATGCATGGGGCGACATGTCGCAAAATCATGCCAAAAAATTATGGGCCTGACTTGGGCTATCTTGGGCTTGTTGACTTGACCGTTTGCGAAGAATCAGATCTGGATGAATGAGGAGATTCAATATGATTCAGAAAAAAACATGACTTACTCCATGCGAAAAACCATGTTCTACCTAGGATTTCCAGTTGCCAGGTTTCTTCCCAATCCAGGCTGAATGGCTTCCACCCTTCAGGGGTCATCATGGAAGTGGCCATTGGCTTAGCGCAAGATGCCTGCAGTTGATGCAAATGACCATGCAGAGTATACATGCATACATAACAGAACCTAACATAACATGATATGACATTACATTACATTATATATTATATTATTACAGTTACGTTTACATTTACATCTACATATCCATTTACATTTGCGTTTACATATATATATACCGTATTTACATTGCGTAAATTTCAAACATTATACAAATTACATTAAATTACATTACACTACACTGCATTCCATTGCATTAGATTGGTTTACATTGCATTAGATTGGTTTACATTGCATTAGATTGGTTTACATTGCATTAGATTGGTTTACATTGCATTAGATTGGTTTACATTGCATTAGAATGGTTTACATTGCATTAGATTGGTTTACATTGCATTAGATTGGTTTACATTGCATTATATAGATTGGTTTACATTGCATTAGATTGGTTTACATTGCATTGGATTGGTTTGCATTGCATTGCACTACTTTGCATTGCATTACATTGCATACATTACATACATTACATACATCACATACATCACATACATCACATACACTACATGCCATGCCATACATACATATACATACATTAGGTTACATTATTTACAATTACATTTACATTTGCAGCTACATGCGCAATTGCAATTTACGGCTACAAATGCAATTCCATGTTAAAATTACATAAAAAAAAACCTACATATATCTACATATCAATACTCATGAAATTCCATGTTTATTCCATGTTTTTAATAACATTTTTGATCCACATCTCTATTTTGAGGACCCCCAAAAAGCCGCAGACCTCCGCAGCACCCCGTGGCTCGGAGCGGAGAGCAGCTCCGTGCCGCGTGGCCCAACGTCATGGCGGAGCTCTGTCGACTCAAAGTGCTGGAAGTGCGCCCGTTTTCGGTGCGGAACATTTGTAGAATGTCCGCCATATGATATGTAGAATATATGGGTTGGTGGTTTCAAACATGACTTTTATATACTTTTATGACTTTCCAGAAATATTGGGAATAGTATGGAATAGTCATCCCAACTGACTAATAGCCATAGCCAGATGCTCCATGGTGCTGGAATATTTACCTACAGAACTGGGCAATTGTTGGGGTAAATATGTAAGTACATATTCCATACATGGAGCATCTGGGATATGATATAACTGGTTGGTGGTTTGGAACATTTTGTTGAATGATTGTTGATGACATTTGATGACTGAACTGATGATTATTGATCGTTGATAATTAAATTTATGATTATCGATTGATGATTGAATGAAGATATTGATCATGATTGATGATTTCATGCCAGAGCTTAACATGATCATTGATAATAACTGATTATTAGTGATTTAAAATGATTGATGATTATAATTTATAATGATTATATATTAATGATTGGTGATTTTTGATAATTATTGATGACTATTGATGGTTATTATTGATTGATGATCTTTGTAGAATGTTTAATGTGGGATTCACCAAACTTCAAATGATTTCATAAACGATCTCCACAAAATCATCATAGGAGAGTGGTAACCTACCATCCCCAAGTGGTAGATTTATTACTGTCTTGTCCACATTAAAGTTGGGCATTTTTGCCGAAACCATCCATTTGATTCCGCAAATGGCATGGCTGCGAGCGAGTCCCATGGTCCTCGGTGTTAAAGGGCAAAATTTTTAGGCCATGTTCGACATGACCAGGGGATACAAAGGAAGAAATATGTAGAAACGCCAGGTGCAGGTGCCCCAGGAGTTTTTGTTGGGGCAGGATCATTGATCCATGTTGGGACCCAACATAAGAGCCAGGTGAAGAGTTATGGAGTTCTGGGCCGCAGCAACAAAGAAAAAAAAGCAGATCCTCCTGATGAGGCCCCCGGGGGGCCCAAGATCCCTTTCGTGAATTTTCGTGATGAGGTGAAAACGGGTCAAAATCCATCAAAATCCTATTGCAGTTGGGGACGTTGGCGCACTTGGAACGTGCGCTTCATGAAATTTGACCGCCAAAAACTGGAACTTCAACCTTTCCCCAAAAAATCTCGAATCATCACAGTATAATCATCATCATGTGGGAAACCCAATGCCGTAAACCTACCATTTAGCGATCGTAAACATAACACCCTTAAACATGCTGATGACTTGGGGATGGCTTATGAACTTGGGTGAATTCCACATTAATCATTCTACAAAAATCATCAATAATCATCAATCACCAATTATTCATCATTGATAATCATCAATTATTAATGGTCATCAATAATCATGAATTATTGTCAATAGTCATCGATAATCATCAATAATCAGCAATAATCATCAACGATCAATAATCATCAACGATCCATAATCATCACTTCACTCATCAATCATTCCACAAAAAAAACAATACCCAAACTGTAATTTGTTACAGTTTGCTCTTGAAGCCATGGCCCATAGAGATAGTTGATTTATTTATATTTATTTAAAGATTGTGATTTCCCATGATTTTCCATGATTTGCCATGATTTGCCATGATTTTCCATGATTTTCCCATGATTTTCCCAGGATTTTCCGTGATTTTCCGTGATTTCGCCATGATTCCCCTATGAAAAAATGCTGAATTTTCCCATGGGTTTTGTGCAGGCGACCGTCTTGGTGGATCCGGCTGGGTGGCCACCTCAGGCCGAGTGGTAAATCATATGATAAATCAATGGTAAATCAATGATAAATCAATGATATGATATATGATATGATATTCATGATAAGTTTCTTAAAAAAAAACTGGCAAAGGATGGCATCATTCAGAATTTTGTCTGCGATTGAGTCAAAAAAACAGGGCCGTTGGAGCTCAAGCCGTCCGAAGTTTCATGGAGAACTAGAGGCAGAATTGCACAGAAGTCCACAGGATGTCAAGTGAGGGCCGCTACTATGAGGCAGAATTCCCTGAGATGGAGGAGATTGTCGTCGTGCAGGTGAAGCGAATTGTGGACATGGGCGCCTATGTCTCCCTCCTGGAGTATGACAATCAGGAAGGCATGCTCTTACTTAGTGAGCTCTCGAAGAGACGCATCCGTTCAGTTGCGAAGTTGCTGCGGGTTGGTCGGACAGAGATTTGCATGGTGCTTCGCGTGGACCAGGAGAAGGGCTACGTTGACTTGTCGAAGCGCCGTGTCGAGCCCGAAGATGCAACCGCCAAGGAGGAGTCTTTTGCCAGAGCCAAGGCAGTTCATGGCATCATGAGACACGTAGCCAAGACGCATGAGATTCCTGTGAATGAGCTCTGCTGCAAAGCATCGTGGCCCTTGTACAAGAACAAGAAGTACACTGATGCCTTTGATGCTTACAAGAAGCACATCAATGAGGAGATCAATGTTTGGGAGGAAATTGACTTTAGTCAGCCTGGCATGGACCTCACTGACAAGGCAGACAAGCTCAAAGAGGACATCGAGACGAACTTAAAGAGGCGCTTGATCCAGGCCACTATCCGCCTTAGAGCGAAGGTCGATGTCTCTTGCTCGGCCTACGAAGGCATTGATGCGGTGAAGGCTCGAGGATGCGCGAAAATCCCCGAATTGGCAAAAGGAGTAACCTTTGAATGAAGACCACGAAGATCATGAAGATAGCTATGCTATGCCATGCTTATTTTGATTGTAAATGTGTGATGATGTGTGGCTTCTGTTGAGAGTGGTTCGGTGCATGTTGGTAGCCTCTTTAGTTCGGGGTGCCCGCAAAAAGTCTTTGAAATCTGCTTCCATGGCTGCCAGGCTGCTTTGCAAGAGGGATTCAAAGCAAGCAAAGAAGAGTGCGAGATCAAGATCAATTTGGTCGCCCATCCTCAGTTTGTGCTCACCTGCGTCTGCCGTGATAAGCAGACGGGATTGGCAACCTTAGATGATGCCATTGAGAGGATAAAGGTCTCCATAGAAAGCCAGAAGGGTGAGTTCGAGCTCAGGTCCAAACCGGAGGTCATGGGTCAAGAAGAGAAGCAGGAAGAGTCCAGTGATGAAGGAGACTCAGAGGATGAAGAGGGCAGCGAGCAGGAAGCGATGCCTGAGTTGGACCAATCAGAACTTGATAAGCTCATGAAGATGAAAGTCGATGACGATGACTGAGCTTAAGATTGTCATCCTTTGTCTCGTCGTTGTAAGTCCAGCGAATTTCATAGATTTTGCAGCGCGCTCAACCCTGCAAGAGTCGGGTGTTGTCTCCATGACTCTGGATCGTGAAGGCCTTCTGTTCAGGCGGTTTGAGGAAGAAAACGATGCTTTTCGCAGCTCACTGGCGGTTTCAGATGCCAAAAATGCCACCTGGTGCCCCAACTTCTCCACGGATGGCATGCGAAAAAACTGTACTTACATCCCCAAAATCACCCAACAGAATGCAAGAAGGGAACTGGGCGCATATGGATGGTATGGGACATTATGGGACATATATCATATCATATTTAATATATATATGTATATGTGTGTGTGTATGTATGTATATATTTTATTATATATCACATATATATATATATATATTGCTAGCTAGATGCTTCTATAGCTAATCCTTCCTTTCATTACTTTCAAGATCATGGGTAGACCATAGCTGCCATAGCTGGGCAGCTGGCGAAACGGATTAGCCCTCCCATGACTTCAGAGCTACTCTGTCCACAGTCTTTGGACATCGGACGTCGGACATCAACTGGAGCCAAGTTTGGCTCAAACTTTGCCACTCTTGCCAAGTGTGCAGAAGGCAGGGGTGGCGCCTGCCCTGGCGTCAGGGGAATGGCTGCGGAGGGCCGCTACTATGAGGCAGAATTCCCTGAGATGGAGGAGATTGTCGTCGTGCAGGTGAAGCGAATTGTGGACATGGGCGCCTATGTCTCCCTCCTGGAGTATGACAATCAAGAGGTTGCGGGGAAGCATGTAGAAGCATTACACCAACTTTCCCTTTAGTGAGAATTGGCTGTTAAAATGGTACCAGTCAATTAAATAGCCTGGGGGCTAGGGGGCGAATAAAAGCCTGGGCTTAAGTGAACATTTCACAAGGATGCAGATCCATTTGAACAATTAATGTCCTGAAAGGACCTCACCCTAAATGATGGTGGATAGTGTCAGATGCCACCAGCAGAAAGGTCCTGAAATCAGGTTTGGATTCTTGGTGATTCAGAGCTTGATATAAGTTATAAGCCTGTTTTTGCATCTGACCTTCCAGGTCTTAGAGGGTCCTTGTAGGTTGTGGTTCAAACCCTGAAGGGAATGATGCTTCTAAGTGAGCTCTCCAAGAGACGCATCCGTTCAGTTGCGAAGTTGCTGCGGGTTGGTCGGACAGAGATTTGCATGGTGCTTCGCGTGGACCAGGAGAAGGGCTACGTTGACTTGTCGAAGCGCCGTGTCGAGCCCGAAGATGCAACCGCCAAGGAGGAGTCTTTTGCCAGAGCCAAGGCAGTTCATGGCATCATGAGACACGTAGCCAAGACGCATGAGATTCCTGTGAATGAGCTCTGCTGCAAAGCATCGTGGCCCTTGTACAAGAACAAGAAGTACACTGATGCCTTTGATGCTTACAAGAAGCACGTCAATGAGGAGATCAATGTTTGGGAGGAAATTGACTTTAGTCAGCCTGGCATGGACCTCACTGACAAGGCAGACAAGCTCAAAGAGGACATCGAGACGAACTTAAAGAGGCGCTTGATCCAGGCCACTATCCGCCTTAGAGCGAAGGTCGATGTCTCTTGCTCGGCCTACGAAGGCATTGATGCGGTGAAGGCTCGAGGATGCGCGGAAATCCCCGAATTGGCAAAAGGAGTAACCTTTGAATGAAGACCAGAAGATCATGAAGATAGCTATGCTATGCCATGCTTATTTTGATTGTAAATGTGTGATTATGTGTGGCTTCTGTTGTGAGTGGTTTGGTGCATGTTGGTAGCCTCTTTAGTTTGGGGTGCCCGCAAAAAGTCTTTGAAATCTGCTTCCATGGCTGCCAGGCTGCTTTGCAAGAGGGATTCAAAGCAAGCAAAGAAGAGTGCGAGGTCAAGATCAATTTGGTCGCCCATCCTCAGTTTGTGCTCACCTGCGTCTGCCGTGATAAGCAGACGGGATTGGCAACCTTAGATGATGCCATTGAGAGGATAAAGGTCTCCATAGAAAGCCAGAAGGGTGAGTTCGAGCTCAGGTCCAAACCGGAGGTCATGGGTCAAGAAGAGAAGCACGAAGAGTCCAGTGATGAAGGAGACTCGGAGGATGAAGAGGGCAGCGAGCAGGAAGCGATGCCTGAGTTGGACCAATCAGAACTTGATAAGCTCATGAAGATGAAAATCGATGACGATGACTGAGCAGTTTTGTTGGCTGCCAAAGACTGAGCAGTTAGACATCATGGAGATGTCCTCCATGGCCCGTGCCTCGAACCCAACCAGCCGAGCAAAAGCGGTGTGGCTTGATGCGTTTTTTGGGGGGGACGCGGCCCAGGGAGCTTGGACATGAAAACACTGAAGGATCATGGCTGCCACTGCAGAAGCTCAGGCTGCACCACATCCGCGGGGGTCCCTTTGGTGCTGCTGGCGCTGCAGGGGTAGGGTGCCCAATGGTGCCCAATGGTGCCCAGATGCGACCGGAGAGGTGGTGATGTATAGATCTTGACCCTCTGGCAATTTCACATAGCTATGGAACACCATGTTTACTGTAATAACTTAATATAATTTAATAATCTGTAATACGTAAATATATGATTATATGTAAATATGGTCAATCAATGTAAATCAATGTAAATCATTGAACGAAATGTGCCATGGCTAGAACTCTTTGAAATGAGATCCGGAGGGCCTCCGGAGGCTTCCCGTTGTCACCGCTGAAAAACATGATAATTGCCGAGGCCAACTACCAGTGGCTGGAAATCAGCGAAGCTGAGTGGGACTCTCAGACTCTCAGAGTTCAGCTGCTCCGGCAAGGCGTAGATTTGGTGTAGATGAACAGCCTAGCCAAAGGGCAAGAAAGGGCAGCGGATCCGATATCCAAGATCGAGTTGTGTGACATTTCACCCTGGAATGAGCAATCCCAAGATCTCCAAGTGAGACATTTCACCCGACGCCAATGATGCAATGAATGGTGAAGTTTCACGCTTTTTTTCCGGGGGAAGCAGCCCTTTTGTGCGACAAAATGTGAAAAATGTCAGGTGGCAACACGGAATATCCCGGAACATCTGGATGAATCAGCCACACCTGGCAAAACCATTCGCCTCCCCCCCGGATCTGAAGAGATTTTTGAGGCCCCAAAGGATTTCACATGCGGCGTATGTGGTCGGCCCCACTTTATGGCGAGAAATTTGACTCAAATGGCGATCAACTTGAGGTGCTTTTCAAGGAACAGTTTCAGACACACCCAAAATCATAAAATCAGTGATATATATATATATATATCACAGATATAGATAGATAGATTAGATTAGATGAGATGAGATTAGATTAGATCAGATTAGGATAGATAGATAGATAGATAGATAGATAGATATGATATGATATATACCATTATTTGCGCCTGACTTTCCCATGAAACCAACATTTTGTGACGTTTTTCCTCGCCGTCGATGTGCCGGCCTAGGGCCTTTCCAGAAGATGTTCAGGAGGCAATCACGACGGAATGCCAGGCAAAATACCATGCCTATGCAGTGGGGGAACCTGGGAACCTGACCGGTTGAGATCTGTTGCTGTTTAGCCGCCCTTCAGAATGGGAGTTTCACTGACAGTTTAACCCTGAAAAATGTGTAGAAACCATAGTATACGCAATGAATTGACTGGCAGTTTCAAGCTGTTTCATTGAGTTTTTTAAGACTCTTGAGCTGGGATGGTTTTCTCCTATGATCCAAGTCCAGCATGTTTGTCGGGGTGGTTTCACCACCACCCAGTCCGACAGTTTGTGTGTCACTTTGAGCAGGGAATGAAGGAAGCATCAAGTTTCTTAAATGAGATTGCAAAATAGATCCACTTTCTCACCATTTATTCTCACATTCTGCAAATAGATCTGTAAATATGTTGCAAAATTCATGGGAGATCGGTGGGTCACCGAGCCATGGAACAGTGCCGCCCAGGATGGCAAAAAGAAGTGCATCCATGTTGTTGGGCCGGACTTCCGCGATAGCTTTGATGACCCGCCAGCCACTGAGATCACTGAGATCACTGAGGGTGAACATCTACAAAGCTGTGATGTTAAAAACAAAGAACAGCCAAGGAAAACTATGAAAAACTGTACCAGAACTGTTGTGATGGGGCATGATGGGGCCATTCCTGATAGGATTTGTTGTTTTCCTAAGGATTTGCCGTAGAGCTTTCCAGGGTTTTGAAGCTACCAAGTTCTGGTGTCCTTGCCACCAAAAATGTCACGATTAGTGCATCGTGTCCCTGATCCATCCTTCATGGCTTTTGTTCGTCAGGAAGTGGCAAAACCTTGTGTCATGAGACACCCAGCGACCGGTATTTGTACCCTCTGGTTATTTAACACAGCCATGGTATAGATGGCCTTATGTTCACCACTTAGGCAGAATCCTATAAACTTGAAAATCAATTTATTTGTGAAAAAAATGTGAAAAAAATGTAAAACAAAAAAGCAACCAAAAAAAAAAAGCAAATCAAAATGCAAAAAAAAGCAAAAAAAAAGCAAAAAAAAAGCAAAAAAAAAGCAAAAAAAAGCAAAAAAAAGCAAAAAAAAAGCAAAAAAAAGCAACAAAAAACAAAAAAAATGAAAAACAGAAAAACATAGAATTAGATTTATATTTAAAATTAGTAAAGTTCTACTACAATTACTATAGTTATAATTGCAATCTCTTCAGAATAAGTAGACAATCATAATTATAATAAGTAGACAAAACATCAAGTCACTAGCTGGATGTGAAATCCACAATATCAAATTGGATATATCTGATATACGGATATAGTATTGAAATACAGATATCAGATATAGTATATTATAAAGTATGTAGCATATGGTATACAAAACATTTCATTTTTGAATCAAGCCTGGCCTCACAAAATTGCTTTGTCGCTTTGTGACATATTGGAAAAATTGTTTTGATGTTGTCAACTTCCCAAATTGAGGAAGTCTTGCAGAATTGCTTGATTTGGGAAAACAGAAAACATTACACAAAATTACAATGATCAGTACTACAACAATCACTACTACAACTACAACTGCACTCCACAACGCCGCTACAAGAAAATTACAACTTCAACCTAACCTACAACTACACACTATACAACCACAACTGCAACCTACAACCTAACTACATATCATTACATTACAACTACACCTGCAAGATACAAGACCTACAACTAGAAACTACAGATGCAACTACAACTGCAATTGCTGCAATTGTAACTACAACTTCAACCACCATCCACTACCACTACCCCTACAAAAAGTAGAATTACAACTACTAACTAACTAACTAACTAACTAACAAACTAACTAACTAGCTAACTAACTAACTAACTAACTAACTAACTAACTAACTAACTAACCAACTAACTAACTAACTAACTAGCTAGCTAGCTAGCTAACTAACTAACTAACTAACTAAGTAACTAACTAACTAACTATTCAATACAACAATACAATGAAATGAAATCCATTTCATTACAGCCATAATCAAAACACAACTCAAGCTACAACTACCACTATCACTACCCATACCCGTACCCCTACAATACTACAACTACAACTAGCAACTAGAATTACAATTGCAACTATAACCTTAACTGCACTACAAGTACAACGACAACAAACACTACCCCTACAAGTACACCCACAACTACAACTACCACTGCAACTGCAACTAGGACTGCGGCTGCAACTGCAACTACATTGCAAATTACAACTGACTTACAACTACAACTGCAACTTAACTACAGTAACTACTAACTACAACTACAACTACGCTGCTACAACTACATTGCGCTGCCTCCAACCACTTCTCACTTCTCAATCCATCAGCAGGCTCGCTCTGCCATCCCTGCGTCACAACTAACTAACTAACTAAGCGACTAACCTCTCCTAAATGGTTTTCTGTTTCCGATATTTGAAACTTCCGCCACCACCTTTTGGTAATGATGGATAATGAGTAATGAAATGAGTAATGAAATGAGTAATGCGTAATAAGTAAGTAATGAGTAATTAATGATGCAATGTAGTTTAGTTTAGTAAAGTTTAGGCAGACGTGCCATATATTTGTGTAACTCTGCCACACTATCACTACCACTACCAGCTACAAAACTACAACTACAATTACATCCCTAAGACAACTACAACTACAACTACAACTACTACAACTACCCTTACTTACAATCTTACAACTGCAACCACAACTAGTCACGAAAGCTAGCTTGCTAGCTGGAGTTGGCTTTCCTTTAGGAATGTATTGGGGGCAGTCTTTGGGAAGAGGCAGTGATCTATCACATCAAAGGTTTCTGGCTGAAGTGAACCATTCGCATGAAGGGCCCCCCCCCCTCTGCAGGTTCAAACCCTCCCTGGTCCATGTGTTTTGAAGGGGTCACGGAGGGTCCCTTCTTTGGAGAGAAGACAGAGTGATGGATATCACAAGAGTGCAAGCACCCAATTTGGTATTGTCACATCGCGTTGACGCATCTTCTCCCGGGTTCTGCGTAACTTGACAAGACGCGGCTAATTTCATGACAACCTTTTGAAGCATTTGACATGCGACTGTGCCAAGTCACACCAATGCCAAGCACAATGTAGGGCCGGGGATGTAGCTTCCTTGGCCATACCGGGCCATACCGTTACCAGCCGCTTGTCTCACCCACCACCTCACTTCGTCCTAATCCAGTATCCGATTTGGTACTGCTATTTTGGCACCGCAACTTGAAAGCATCCGCTTTGCTTTCCCTCTTTTTGCACACTACAGCAAAGCATCCGATTTGGTACCGCTACTTTTGCGTCACAAATTCAAGGCCGCTGTACTTTTGACTTGAAAGCATCCGATTTGGTACCGCTCCCTTTGCAACACAACTTCCAAGCATCCGATTTGGTACCGCTGCTTTTTCACCACACTTCAAAGCATCCTATTTGGTACCGCTACTTTTGCAACACACCTTCACAGCATCCGATTTGGTACCGCTACTTCAGCACCACAACTGCAAAAAATCCAATTTCATACCGCTACTTTTGCAACACGCCTTCAAAGCATCTGGTACCGCTACTTTTGCACCACAACTTGATACATTCGATTTGGTACCGCTACTCATGCAACACAACTTCAAAGCCTCCCATCTCCCACCGCTACTGTCCCAACATAAATGCGAAGCTTCCGATTTGGTGCCGCTGCTTTTGACTTGAAAGAATCCGATTTGGTACCTGGTACCATGCCAAAATAACACCGTAGAATCCGTAGAACTGTCTTGCGGCGTGCCAACATAACAGAAATCAATGCGTTCTCTCAGCTGCCTCACTCAGAAATCTCGTTGGTTTACCCTTCCCACTTTCAAATTGATAATTTTCGTTCCCTTCCCCTTTGGCCTCAAGTAACTACAACTAGAATTACAACCGTAATTACAAGTATAACACTATAACTTAAACTTAAAATTATTATTATTATTATTATTAATTCCGCATCAGTAATTCGATACGATGTTTCTGAGCAAATGTGGGCGTAACTTCTGCGTGGGAAAGTCGTATGTGGAAGAGTTAAGACAGAATCACGAGTTGAGTTGTCTCTTGAAGGACTGCCAAGGTTGTGGGAGAGGTGGGTGTGCATGAGTCGGTTCTGTGAGGGTAAGTTGTGCATGGGTAAGCTGTGTGCGTGTGTATGTATGTTGTGTGTGAATATATGATATTAATCATGCTGATAATGTAAGGGTGTAGTGATCAATGATTAATGTAATGATATGGAAAAGTGGTTGTGTATGTATGGCTCAATTGAGAGCAAGTTGTGTGTGGGTAAACGTTGTGTCGCATGTCTGTGAAAAAGAGTTGAGTTGTGGTTTGAGTCGACTTGAAGTCATTGAAGGTGTGAAAGAATTGTGTACAGTGTACAGTGTTCAGTGTAGTGTATAGTGTAGTGAGTCAGTTGTGTGTGGGTAAGTCGGGCAGGTGGTGTGTGAAAGGTTGGAGGCAGGAGGGAGGCGGTGGCAGGCATGCAGAGCAAAAAAACAAGAACCACACACACACACACAGTGCCACGGGGCACAACATAGCGTTACCAAGGCAAACCAAATAAACTGATATAATATAATAATATAACTATTTTTTCAAACAATGGTTACCGGTTTAGATAGTTTAGTTGCTTAGTTTTAACGGATTTAGTTGGTGATGCTCATATATGGAATAGTTACCTGATAGTTGATGTTGTGATTGTTTGTTATATGGCTAGCGGCTAACCTAACTGAAAACATAGCTGAAAACCGAAAACCGTTAAACCAAAAACGTCATGGAACATATGTTTTTGGACCATGTGTTTTTTTCATGTAACTTGTAAATGCAGTCGTGTGGTGTCTTCGACTTAGACATCTGGCCGGGTGGTGGTGATGTATTTTCAGATTTATTTATTTTTTTGTCCATGTTTTTTTTGCATGGATTTATTTGCATGGATTTACTCACATGGATTTATTCACATGGATTTTTTTCGCATGAACCAATTTCCTGTTTGCAAAACCGCAACTTGAGTGAACTAAGCTAAACTATATACAACTATTTTTATTTTATTTGTTTTTTTAAATTTGAACCGCAGCCACAATTTAAAATTATCTATTTGTTTTTAGCGCACCGTTTATAAACTCAACAAACCACAGCCAAAATGAACAAGTTTGAGCTGTGCTGCTGCTACAACTGGGATGTTTGACTGATTTTTTTTTGAGGGACTGTTTGGTGAGAAGTGTTAACTGGCCTGCCTGTCACGCGGAGTTTTGGCAACCAGCACTCGATCAGCTGGAGCTTACGTTCTTTCCTTGAGATCCCTGTTCAAAAAAATCGTTTACCCAGCTCAGCTACGTGCTAGCTAGCTGCTAGCTGCTAGCTGCTAGCTAGCTAGCACATCGCTGGGTAAGCGATTTTTTTTGACCAGAGATCTCAAGGAAAGAACGTAAGCTCCAGCTGATCGAGTGCTGGTTGCCAAAACTCCGCGTGACAGGCAGGCAGAGATGTGTGACTACCTCGTCGAAGAGGAGTCACTCCAGGGCAACTTTTTTGAGCTCAAAAAAAAATGCAAAAAAAATGCAAAAAAAATGCAAAAAAAAAGTAAAAAAAAAACAAATCACAAAACAATGCAAAAAAATGCAAAAAAAATGCAAAAAAAATGCAAAAAAAATGCGAAAAAAATGCGAAAAAAAAGCGACCCAACCAGAGCAGCAAAAACAAAAAGCAAAAAAAAAGGGAAAAAAAAGGGACTCACCACTGAACCGCCTGGAGGCACCTCAAAAAATTGCAGCACTCCAGTTTCCAAGGCAGACCTAAAATTTCTTAACTCGCTCGCCAGGCAGGATTTTTTCCTGGGAGTCTTGCCTGGCGAGTTAAAAAATTTTAGGACTGCCTTGGAAACTGGAGTGCTGCAATTTTTGAAGGTCAGAAAAAACTAGATCTGTATTGTTTCTTCTGTGCTGGTGTCCCCAGTTCAGTAAAGGGTTTTTTCCTGGGAGTCTTGCCTGGCGAGTTAAAACATTTTAGGACTGCCTTGGAAACTGGAGTGCTGCAATTTTTTAAGGTCAGAAAAAACTAGATCTGTATTGTTTTATTCGCCAGGCAAGACTCCCAGGAAAAAACTCTTTACTGAACTGAGGACACCAGCACAGAAAAAACAATACAGATCTAGTTTTTTCTGACCTTAAAAAATTGCAGCACTCCAGTTTCCAAGGCAGTCCTAAAATTTTTTAACTCGCCAGGCAAGACTCCCAGGAAAAAACCCTTTACTGAACTGAGGACACCAGCACAGAAGAAACAATACAGATCTAGTTTTTTCTGACCTCAAAAAATTGCAGCACTCCAGTTGCCAAGGCAGCCCTAAATTTTTTTAACTCGCCAGGCAAGACTCCCAGGAAAAAACCCTTTACTGAACTGAGGACACCAGCACAGAAGAAACAATACAGATCTAGTTTTTTTTGACCTCAAAAAATTGCAGCACTCCAGTTGCCAAGGCAGTCCTAAAATTTCTTAACTCGCCAGGCAAGACTCCCAGGAAAAAACCCTTTACTGAACTGAAGACACCAGCACAGAAAAAACAATACAGATCTAGTTTTTTCTGACCTTAAAAAATTGCAGCACTCCAGTTTCCAAGGCAGTCCTAAAATTTTTTAACTCGCCAGGCAAGACTCCCAGGAAAAAACCCTTTACTGAACTGAGGACACCAGCACAGAAGAAACAATACAGATCTAGTTTTTTCTGACCTCAAAAAATTGCAGCACTCCAGTTGCCAAGGCAGTCCTAAATTTTTTTAACTCGCCAGGCAAGACTCCCAGGAAAAAACCCTTTACTGAACTGAGGACACCAGCACAGAAGAAACAATACAGATCTAGTTTGACACTAAGTCACTAAGAGTCACTAAGTCACTAAGACTAAGACTAGAAATGACACACACACACACTTGCTCAGAAATAGCTTATCGAATTATTGATGTGGAATGCATCGTACGTGCAAAAACGCCTCAGTTAAACCTGACAGGAAAGGATTGATGACACGATCTGAGAAAGATCGAAAAGTAATCCCTGTTTGGCCTCAGCTAGAAGCAACTGTTCCATCTGAAATAGTCGGCAGTAGTTCAGATTGCGAGAACCGTGCAAACGAGGAAAATAAAAACAAATTGTTTGGAAACGGCAAGGTGGTTTTTGGGTTAGTGGTTAGCAGAAATTTGACAAACAGAAATGGCAGGTACGCTGGGTTGATCAGACCAGTATCCCATGATTGTGGTAGCTTCGTTGAGTGCGGTCCCACAATCATGCCGCACTCCCCTGCCCCTGCTGAAATTCAAATTAGAAACCTTTGCTGAAATTACTGAAATTCAGGTTGAAAACCAAACTATAAGTTAAGAACCTCAGGCAAAAGACGAGTCAAGTGCAAGCTGCAAGTTAGAAGTTTTACATTTTACATCTCTTAAAGATGTTTCACACACACACATACCCTCCCGCAGGAGGGTGGAAAATTAAGGTCCCGACCATGAACTGATAATGAAAAAGAGAGGAATGAAAATGAGATGAAAATGAAAATGACGAGATGAAAAAATACTTAACCAGGACGCGAAGAGGGGAACGCAAAAGAAGAGGGAAGGAGAAAACACCAACACATGAAACCTAGCCCAAAACGGGCAACCCTGAAAAGGCAAGGGAAAAGAAAAGCGGAGGCAGACGGACAGGGGACAAGACCAGCGGAGGGGGAAAAAGGACGGACGCGCCTGAACCAACCTACCGCAGCGAAACCTACACCTACCTAAGCACGCGCAGAACACAACCTACCTGTAGAGAGGAGAACGCAAGAACACATGAGATAAGGAACCCATAGGGGACTAGTTGATGAAGATGCATCCACATTAGCATGCAGATTCCCCTCGTTGAGGCTCAATGGCCAGAGTTCAGATCAACCCTATAGACAGCTGAAGTAGTCAACCCCTGAGATACGTGCACAATTGAACCTCACCAAAGTAACCAAAAGGAAGTGACCACACCTGGAAAGCATGTCCTATTGCTTGAAGTCTCATGTAAAAGGGCTGTGGACAGTCTCTTGAAATAACGGGAAGGTTGTTGGCGCAGCTTCAGGCTACAGACTCTCGACAGCACTGAAAATGGAGATCCCCCCAACAGCGGGCAGTTGTTCAACCAAGTGACTTCGACAGGGTGAGAATCGAAAAATGGCCAGCAGTTCACTTTACTTAGACGAATTACCAATTCAAAAATTTAAATTCAGAGATCGTTTCAACGTGTCAAACTTTCGCCTGGAAAGGCTTTCTCCGAGGGGTTCATACCACCTTGACCAAACCGGTATGAAGTACACACTTGCTCAGAAATAGCTTATCGAATTATTGATGTGGAATGCATCGTACGTGCAAAAACGCCTCAGTTAAACCTGACAGGAAAGGATTGATGACACGATCTGAGAAAGATCGAAAAGTAATCCCTGTTTGGCCTCAGCTAGAAGCAACTGTTCCATCTGAAATAGTCGGCAGTAGTTCAGATTGCGAGAACCGTGCAAACGAGGAAAATAAAAACAAATTGTTTGGAAACGGCAAGGTGGTTTTTGGGTTAGCGGTTAGCAGAAATTTGACAAACAGAAATGGCAGGTACGCTGGGTTGATCAGACCAGTATCCCATGATTGTGGTAGCTTCGTTCAGTGCGGTCCCACAATCATGCCGCACTCCCCTGCCTCTGCTGAAATTCAAATTGAAACCTTTGCTGAAATTCAGGTTGAAAACCAAACGAAGTTAAGAACCTCAGGCAAAAGACGTGACGAGTCAAGTGCAAGTTAGAAGTTTTACATCTCTTCAGATGTTTCACACACACACACACGGCAAATTCCCAATTGCCACAGCCAAAGACCAAGCCGAGCCCAACAGTGTGAAGGGTTGAAGTCAACGTACCCATGTACCAATGTACACAATGTACCAGATACCAGCTACTCAGCGACTTAGTGGCTGTATGGAACAGTAAGTATCAGTAACAGTCTCTTTTGCTGCTGCTACAAAATCTCGCAGCCACTCTTTCAAATTTCTTTCTTTGGACATAACAGACATAACATAGACTAGACTTGACTAGACATAAACAAAACATTCCCATTCCCATCTTCTTTTTCAAAAAATTCTCTTTCAAACTAACCTCTTTGCCTCTTTGCCTTCAATTCCTATTCCCGCGGGGACATTTCACTTGTCGGCTGCCGGGGCTATGCCGCTAGGCAGCTTGAATTGGTAACTGAGCATTGGTCTCCTGTTGAACAGACGATTTAACTCACGCCCTGTAAATTTGTACCAGGAAGCCCATGTAACAGGTAGCAGGTAGCAGATATCGAATATATCTGCAAGACAAAAAGGGCCAAAATGCCTCTGTCCAAATAACTGACTATAGAGTGAAGTTATAGTGAAAGTGAAAGCATCCATTCCAGCCAGATTCCAGATCTTAAAGTCCTAAAGTCCTAAAGTCTGCCTAAAACTCTAAAATCTAAAACTAAAATCACTAGATTTTTTTTGAAGTCCAACAAAAAATGTAAAAACTTGTTTTGGAAAAAACATGTACAATGTACAATGTACAGTGTACAATGTACAATGTACAACAAAAAAAGCAAAACAAAAAGCAGCAAATCAATTAAGAAATTCTAAGGGAATGTGGCCTGGTAGGTATTCACAGCATTTCTTGCTGCTCAAACATTTTTTGTTTCTCAATATGCTTTGCCCAGCCTTGCATGGCAGCCCTGGCATGTCTATGATTCAAGGAGGGCCGGGGTCCTGGGCCCTGGGCTTTAAATAGCAAAGTCTAAGAGAGCCTGGGTTAGCTTTGGAATCTTAGATTCTTAGAGCCTTTGAGGAAGCAGTTTGACTGGTGCTGCTAATAATAGCTGTTAGCAGTTTGCATCTAATTTATTCTTTAATATCTTGCAATTTCTCTGTTGCTTCTGCTTTCCTGCCTTAAAGCAGCCTTATGCCTTAGCCTTAGTGCACTTTTGAAATTTTTGTTACTTACTGTTACTTATACTTGCTAGTTTTGTGACCATCTTGCTTTGAAAAAATCATTCTTACTTATGCTTGCAATGGCAATTTTGACGGACATGATGTTTTCTGATTTGGATTTTATCATTGGTAGAATAGAAGGAATAGGTTTTTGCTCCATGTTCTTCTTGCTTGCTGCTGGTAATTTGAATATTTGTTTGCATGAGGCCAGGTATTTGCTTTTGCAACCAAATACAGATTAAGATTTGAAGTTTTGCTTCTTATATGTTCCTTTTGCCTTTGCTTGTGTATTTTGTTTTGTTTTTTTTGTTTTTTTTAACTTTTTTTTTGCTTTTTTTTGCATTTTTTTGTTTTTTTTGCTTTCTGGTTTCTTGACTGTCTAGTGTTTTTGCTTTTTTTTGCATTTTTTTGTTTTTTTTGCTTTTTTTTTGCTTTTGGATTTGCTTTTTTTTTGGGGGGGTTGCTTTTTTGATTTACATTTTTTTCACATTTTTTGCGGAAAAAAAATATTCCATGGTTTTATAGGATCTGGCTGGAAGCGGTGAACATAAGTATAGTGGGATTGGGCTAATCCAAGAGAATTTGTGCATGCTAGTTTATCCCATATCAACCATTATTATCCCAACATTATTCCCATTAACCATGGGAACCATGGTAGCTGTGGTAGCCATTATAGCTATTGGGATTTTCACTCTAAAACGCACTACGCGCAAACATTTCTCAACCTTCCCTTCCTGTTTTCAGTCGATCTTTACATCCCGGCTGCATCTTCTTCAAGATACACGGCAAGCAAAGGGATTGTTGTCTATTTCAATCAATCTATTTTCAAGCAATCAGTTTATTTATCAATCAATTGATTGACAATCAATCAATCGACCAGCCTATCCAACTAACTAATTAACACATTGTCGAACGAACAAAGGAACAAAGGAACACAGGGACAAAGGAACAAAGGAACAAAGGAACCAACAAACAAACAAGCAAACAAACAAACAAAGAAAGAAAGAAAGACAGAAAGAAAGAAAGAAAAGAAAGAAAAGAAAAAAAGAAAGAAAGAAGGAAAGAAAGAAAGAAAAGAAAGAAAGAAAGAAAAAAGGAAAGAAAGACAGACAGAAAGAAAGACAGAAAGACAGAAAGACAGAAAGACAGAAAGAAAGAAAGACAGAAAGACAAACAAACAGACAGACAGACAGACAGACAGACACACAGACAGACAGACAGCCAGACAGACAGCCGGCAGACAGACAGCCAGCCAGGCAGGCAGACAGGCAGACCAGACCAGACCAGACCAGACCAGACCAGACCAGACCAGACCAGACCAGACCAGACCGACAGACAGACATAGAAACTAACTAGCAAAGTAACTAACTGATTAACTAACTAAGTGACTCACTTACAAACAAACAAACAAACTAACTAACTAACAAACTACCTAACAAACAAACAAACTAACTAACCAACCAGCCAACCAACCAACTAACTAACTAAGTAGCTAACCAGCGAACAAACTAACTATCAAACTAACTAACTACGCTAAGCTAAGCTAAACTAAACTAACTAACCTGACTAACTAAATAACTAACTAACTAACTAACTAAGTAACTAAGTAACTAAGTAACTAACTAACTAACTAACTAACTAACTGACTGACTGACTAACTAACTAACTAACTAACTAACTAACCCACAAACTAACCAACTAACAAAAAAACAAACAAACTAAACGAACTAACGAACAAACTAGCTAACTAACTATCTAGCTAACTAACTAGGTAACTTACTAACTAACTAACTTACTTACTTAACTAACTAACTAACTAGCTATCTAGCTAACTAACTAACTAAGTAACTAACTAACTAACTAACTAACTCACTCACTCGGTAACTAACTAACTACCTAACTAACTAACTAACCAACTAACCAACTAACCAACTAACCAACTAACTAAACTAAACTAAACTAAAGTAAAGTAAAGTAAACTAACTAACTAACTAACTAACCAACCAGCCAACCAACTAACTAACTAACTAACTAGCTAACCAGCGAACTAACTAACTATCTAACTATCTAACTAACTAACTACGCTAAGCTAAGCTAAACTGAACTAACTAAACTGGCTAACTTAAACTAACTTAAAACTAACTTAAAACTAACTAACTAACTAGCTAACTAGCTAACTAGCTAACTAGCTAACTAGCTAACTAGCTAACTAGCTAACTAGCTAACTAGCTAACTAGCTAACTAGCTAACTAGCTAACTAGCTAACTAACTAACTAACTAACTAACTAACTAACTAACTAACTAACTAACTAACTAACTAACTATGTAATTAATGAACTCAACCAGCCAACCAGCCAACCAACCAATTAACGAACCAATCAGCCAACCAACTAATGAACTAACCAACCACTGAACTAGTTAGCTAGCTAATAAACAAAGGAATGAACGAACAAACTAACAAAGTAAGTAGCCAAGAAACGAAGTAAGTAAATATGAAAGAAAATGCCTAACAAACTGACTAGCTAACGAGGTAACTAACTTAATAAACAAACTAGCAAAATAACAAACTAACACACTAATGAACAAACAAACAAGCAAGCAAGCAAGCAAACAAACACACAAACAAACAAAACAAACAAAACAAACGGACAAACAAACGAACAAGCGAACAAACGAACGAACGAACGAACAAACAAACAAACAACCAACCAACCAAACAAACAAACAAGCCAATGAACCAACTAACCAACTAACAAACCAACTATATCTGTGAAACCTTGTACAACATTACCTATAAATTTAAGTAACCTTACCTATCAAACTATTAATGTCTATATCTACGGCCGGCACTTGTGCTATGCCCCAAACTCTTTTGGGATGATTGTTGGGAACCTCATTTTTGGTGACCTTTACAGTACTTTGTGGCCTTCCACTATGTTGAGATGGTTCAACTTCATGTCCCTCACGCGGGACGTGATTGTTGACCCTCTGCGGGGATTCGGCTGAAATCCTTTCGCTGTTTTCAGCATTTTTTACATAAATCGCCAAGAAAACCTTCAACAATCCAAGGAACACCCTCAAATTAACCCTAAAGAAACCCTGCAAAAACCACATGGAAGTGCATATAATATAGTGAAGTACCTGTGGGGCGTAGCGCACGTGCTGCAGGTATATCTATATCTGCATCCAAATCTATTTCTGTATCTATATCTACACATTTATCTTTATGTATATCTTTTCATCTGTTTATCTGTCTACCTATCTATCTACCTATCTAGCT